>VYXB01007864.1:288185-348065 GCA_013397135.1 Pachyramphus minor
GCCGCCCGTGGTGCCGGGATGGGGCGGCTCTGCAACAGGCTGGTCCGAGCGCGGCGGGTCCCGGGAGAGAAAGGGGATGTGAAGGGGCTGAGAGAGGGGAAGCGGGGAGGGGGATGTGGGTCCCGGGCGGGACGAGAAGGGGGGCGGCAGCTCCGACCTTCGCCTGGCCTGAGGAAGGGGCTGGGGGCTGGTTTTGCGGGGCTGCGGCTGAAGTCGGGAGTGGTGCGAGTGTGAGAAGCGATCCCGTGTCCCTCCTATCCGCGTGTCCCCCCTGTCCCCAAATCCCCCTTTTCCTCCCTGTACCCGCGCCCCCCATCCCTCATCCCACCCGGCCAGGGATGAAACCGGCAGCAAAAATTTGCTCTCTTAACTCTCCAGCCCTTGCGATTTTAACCTTTACTACTCCACCATTTCCCTCCACCGTGTTTCTTTAGGAATTACTTTATTCGCGGGGTGTATAAAAATAAAGGGAGCGATAATCTCGGGTTTGATCCTGGCTGTGCTCGGAACGGGGGCGGGGAGAGGGGGTAAATCGGTGTCGGTGGGTTTGTGGCAAAGGGCAGAGCCGGAGCGATCCAAGGAAGTTTGTTTTTGGAGGGTTTCGGTGGAATTGAGCTCTTCAGGCGATAAAGCCTTCGGAAGAGCAGCTACTGTGCATGTGGTGTCTATTAAAGTGCCGTCTCCCGGCCAACTCCGGAGCGGCCGGGCCAAGCGGAGTCGGAGCGATAAGTCCCTTGAAGCCGGTGGTGGAATCTGGTCCGTTATTTTGAAGAGAGTCCAAATGTGTCGATGTATAAAAGCGCTGCGGTGTTCTCGGGGAAACATCTGAAAATAATAAAAGGAGTAGCTCTCCCTGTCCTTCCTGCCTCTCCATCCCCTGCTCCTCAAGCCCCGCGGGAACACCGCGTTTCTTACGTGCTCTCAATGTTTCCCTGCGTTTTGGGGGCGGCTGCAGCTCCCCCATCCTCGCCAAAACAATAACCTGGGAAGAATCAGCACGTTTAATGGAAAAGATAATTTTAGCGGTAATTTTACCCGCAGAGTTTCAGCTCTCTGAGCCCACATCTGGGCTGTAAAGTTAGGACTTAACACACCTTCAAACCCAGCAAGTAGCGGCGCTTATTTTTACGGCTGCATTAATATCCCCGTGATTTATTAGCTCGTTCCTCAGCACCGTTTGTGTCTGCGCTGCTCTAGAAACAATAATGATGATAACTAATCTTTTGGGGTGAGGATTACAAGATAGATTCTCGCTTGGCAGAATGGGAGTTTAATGACTGCGAGCACATAATTAAAGCGGGGAAGATCGAACGCTTTCATATCTCTCGCCGTAGCCCAGCGAGGCGTCCACAGGATGGACCACAGAGAGAAGGAGAAATAAATCTCAGCTTGGATGGCTGTGTCGTGAGTTTTCAGTGCTGTTAATGCTTGCAGGGAGCCTGGCCTGGTACCAGCGAGATGTTTTAGGATGCTTCTGCATATGGTTGTGGTAAATTTGGGGAAATGGAGCAGGGAAGGTTTTTCGGAGCGGGGGAAGCGGCCGCTGGGCTGGGGAGAAGCTGCATCCTTTGGAGGGAGGGAAAAATCAGTAGATGTTTTGCTTTAACTCTGCGTAGAGTAAGTGTGTTTTCAATCACACTCACAACTATTTCCCTTCGCTTCCTCTCCTCTTTGCCTCTTGTTTTGTCTTCTCCCAAGACCTTGCCTATACTGAGGGATTTCTTTCCCTGGGAAAGCCAGACAGAGCTAAATGTTTAAAGCTGGGGTGTGCTGGAGTGGAGCAAAAGAGAAGTTGGACAGAAATCCAGGTTTTTCCAATGAGTATCTCCAAAGTGGTGTAAACATTTTTAAGATATTTGAACTTGCTAAGAAACCAAAATTACACCAACTGCTTCTCACGCCAAGATATTTGGCCCGAAGGCACCTGTAGGTTGCTGCTTGTCTTGAGTAAATGTGGGGAAAAAAATTCCCTTGGAAATGTTGCTCCAGAATAATTTTGTTCTTTCTTGGTAGCTCAGTCCTGTAGCGACTTCACTGCTGTGTCAGGAGTATCTGTGTGTGGGTGATGAGTAGTTTACACTATAAGCTACTGGCTGAAATAATTCATTCTTACTGATTACTTTATTTCATTTAAATTTGAAATAGCCAAAAGTTCCTTTTTTTTTTTAATTTTGGAGTAATGGTGAAAAGAAAATGTTCTGTAAAGGCATCTCAATCAGAATGCCTTGAGTTACTACAGGTTGAGCTAATTCTAAGAAGATTAAACACCTTTTCTAGGCTGTGGCATAAATTACTTAATGGTTAATCCCAACATTATGGGATGTTTTATCCTCAAGAAAACACTGCTTTAATTTTTTTGGCACTCAGGGCTGCTTGAAGGAAACCTGACTAAAAAGAAGAGGTGATGCTGGTGTGTCTGCCCCAGTTTGGGGTGTGCAAGGGTCCTGTCTGGGGGCCTGGCACTGTCTGTCTGCCTCTGCTTTATGGGAATGTGGGCACAGGGAAATGGGAAGAACCGAGTGGAACCCCAGATGTTTGCAGCGCTATTTAGAAACTCATTGCAGAGCTTTGAGGAGCTGCTCAGAGTGAGGGAGCAGGGCCAGATCCTGCCCTGGGCTGTGGGAATTGAGGAAAACGGTGCTTGTGGGCCGAGTGGCTGCGGGGTGAAGGGATTTAAGGGGTGGAACCCCCTTGGTGTGTGTGGGACAGCACCTGCTCCCAGCCCAGGGACCCCCCCGAGCAGATCTGGGCTCACGGGTGGCGTTTGGGGCGCTCAGGGTGTTCACAGCCTGTACCATCCCTGTGCAGGGCTGGGGCTCCCAGGGGCTCTCCAGCACACACTGCTCTGCTCCACTGGTGACATTTCGGGGGTGTAGCAGAATTTTTGCATGGATTGTTCCCGTTTTGGTTGCCAGAGCTGCTTTGTTTCCCACACAGAGGTTTCGGCTGCGCTGTCGGCCTCACCCAGGGATTCGGCACAACCTCGGGGATTCTGGGGCTGTGGGGAAAGGGGCAGGAGAAATGGGGGTAACAGCAGCTTTGGGGCACATGGCAGTGCTGGGACAGGGGCTTTGCAGAGGCTGGTTTGCACAAAAGGGAGTTTGAGGGAATTCAAGTTTACGGGAGTTCGTGTGGAGAGCGCTCGGCTTATCCAAAGACGTTTCCTCATCTCCATCTGCCAAAACTTTGTGGCAACATCAGCTCAATGTGACGCTTTTCCTCTGTCTTGTGTTTCCTCACATGATCTATTATCCCAGTCTCTCCTTTCCACCTTGTCTTCCTGCTTTTTTCCAACAGCCAGAGAAAGAGTTGGACAGGAGTGGGGCTGGGCCCAGCTCCCTCCACCCTGTGTGCCTATTGGGATTGAGCTCTGAGCTGTGCCCTGGATGGTGGCACACACGGGATTTCAGAGAAATTGTAAAGAATTCCATATTTTCTTATGCTTTGGGCCAGAAATATTAAGAAGTACTATGGGATGGCCAGTGAGTGGCCGGGCTGGAGCTCCTCAGCCGGGTGTGGTGGGACACAAGGTGCCGGAATCCTCGCCGTGCATCCTCTGGCCCTGCAGAGCCCAACCCAGAGCTCCAAGCCTCCCAGAGGCCAAATTTAGCATTTTATTATCATTTTTTCTTCTGATTCAATGCAGCACGTGCAGGTTTGCATGGAGGGGTGAGGAGCTTTTCATGGGGTTCCTCATGCATCTGTGCTCCTGTGCACGGAACAACCCCGGGGTGTCCCAGCCGGTCACATCTCCCCATGGACGGGGAGCAAAGAGCTGCTCTATGGGATGTGGGGCTTTTCCCCCTCCTTTTCCCTCTTCAGACCCATTCATAGGAGCTAATAACGCTCTTGAAAGGCATCCAGGATTTCTTGAGCCAGACTTTGTTATCTCGGAACCTCGCAACCCCGAAGCCTTTGAGCGGCGGGGAAAGGACGCGGCTCCGGGCGCTGCTCTTTTGACTTTTGCTGTGAGTGTTATTGGCAGTTGAAAAGTGGAGCTAAGTAGATGCCTTGAGGGGGTTTTTGTGTGTGTTGTGATTGTACAGACAGATCAAGACACTCTATAGCGCGAGCTGCTGAATAAAATCAGCTCCTCTGGAGTCACCAGGCTGCGTTTTGGCACCGGGCTGGGATCGCCTTGCAGGGAGAGCTTTTCACAGGCGCATTTAAGGAATACATAGGTGGGAAGGGACAAAGGAATCCTGCCGGAGTCAGACGGCGATGCACTGAGACCTGCTCCGGGACATTATCTTTATTCATTGACACCGCCTAATCTGCTCTCCTGATGGACTCGGTTTCAGCGCTGAGAGTGCCCCTTGTTTTCCTGGTGCCTTTGCAGACACTCAGCCCTGCAGCTTCTTGGCTTCATTACTTTGCAATCTCTTCTCTTTTTTTTTAGCTTCCATTCAAAAATGAGACCTTTCTGTCTCAGCTTCCCTTCTTCTCACCCCCGTGTTTGGAAAATAAAACCTAAAATACAAAGAGAACATGCAGGAAACCTGAGAAAAAGCTAATTTTAACTAAGAACCAGATACTTTAAAGCTTTTATTTAAGGCATGGTGTCTTGGGTTGGCTTTTGTGCAGTGTTTTAGTCCCAGCTCTACACTTACCACCAGGCTTAAGTGCCAGGTACATCCCTGCCAGCCAGATGGGTCTCCCTGATGATGTGCCCCTGTTTTCTGCTCTCTAACACACTTCCAGGTCTGCCTGGACTTGGGAATTAATCCATAATAAGTGCAAAGTTTGGGTTTCTGCAAACGGCTTTCACGTGGGATTAAAAATAGCTTTTACTGCCACGAGGAGGAATTAACATTTGAAACCATTTAAAGGGCTCCTCGACAGAGATGGCTGTGGGCAGGGGGACAGAGGGGCTGTGCCTGCCTTAATTCAGGGGGTCTTCCCCCCTGACACAGAGTAGGGGCTGGGTGAGGGTTTGGATCCTGACTCAGCCCTCCTGCTCCCCCCTTCCACACTGACATTATTCCCTGTTTCCATGTGGCTTCTCCCAGGTTTTGTTCCCAATCCCCTGAAGTGCTTCTTGCTGATACAAGCAGGTCTGTGAGCCCGAATTTGAGCCTGGCTCAGCCTCAAGGCAAAATGAAGTGGGGTTATTCCATGTGCTGCTGCACAGATAGTGTCAGGCTCAAGTGATTAAAGCAGCGTGTTGGTGTTGGCTGCGATTTTGGGGATAAAAGCTGTGACTTGCAGAGTGGAACGAGCCGTGGCCTTCCCGACTGAGGAATGCTTTCCCTGGCTGAGGAATGCTTTCCCTGTCTCTGTTAAATAAGTGCTGGGTTTATACCCAGGGTGTGCAGGAGTAACCCGAGTTCCTAAATCATTTCGTGTCTGTCAGCGTTGCTATCCCAGACTGCTTAAATGTACATTTAAAGCTGCACACCTAGAAATCATGGAGCTGGTTAGAAAAAAATGAATATCATGTGAATTAATACCTTTGGAAAAGGTTTCTTCATTTGTGTCCTTTTTTCTTCTCTCTCCTGGTTTCTCTCTTGTAACCTCAGGCATTAGAAATTGAAATATTGAAACACCCTTTTTTTTTTTTTTTTTAATCGCCTACCTGTAACTCCAGAGAACTTCTGAAAAATGTGTTCATTATCACAAAAAGCTCACAAACAGCCGGGAAAGCTGCAGAGTTTCTGTTGCTTAATTATTGAGGGGTTGGAGAAATCATCACTGTGGAGTAAAGGGAGAGTTTTGGAGTTTCTTAAAAGTATTACAGTGATTTTTTTTTTTTTTTTCCCCCCCCAGATTATTTTTAGAGGCAGTGACAGAAGGTGGAAAAGGCCAGTGGATTTAGGGAGTGCTTTTATGAGAGGAGAGGCTATTACTTACAAGAGTTCAAAGCTTATTTATAAAACAGTAATTACCGTCCCCGGGGACGGAGGCGGCAGCTCCTGTCGAGGAAGGGAGGGGGCTACAACAGTTAATTGGCAAATCTGCTTAAAAGCTTCTTCCTGACCTTTTAAAAAACTTTTTGCTGCAACAGGCTCGGGCAGAGATTGAAAACCTGCCTAAGGAAAGGCCAGCTTTAATACCAAGACTTAGCTCTGAATGGCTTTTCAAAGGGCTGTGGAAATCCTCCTGCTCAGGGAACCGGCAGAGAAGGGATGGATGCTCCATATCCGCAGGATGGTGCTGACAGGGCTCCAGGAGTGGGGTGGGACCTGAGCCTGGCAGCTCCCTCCCCACGTCCCAGCTCTTGGGACAGCTGGAGTATTAAAGTGAGGAGCAGAGGGATGTTCTGAGAGGCTTCTGTGAGACTTGGTTGGAAGCCTGGTCTTGGGGGGTGGAGGCAGCCAGGGCTGGTCCAGCCTGGGCACCACTGGGGCAGTGGTTTAAGAGGAGTCTTTCCTTGCAGGAGGATGTACAGGCTGGATGTGGGAACTGATAGAATCTGGAATGGCTCTGCTGAGGTTTTACACACTCACCTTCTGTGGTGATGGCCCTGCGTGGAAAATTCACAGCGACTTCTTGGATTTCTCCCCCTTTTCCCTCTGCCCAGAGAGAGCTCAGGAAGATCACGGGGTCTTCTGGAGAGCTGTTTGAAATGCAAATGGGGAATATACCAGTCAGGGCACTGGGGTGGTGAGCAGGGCACAGGGCACAGCCAGGCAGAGGGTGAACCTGCAGGTCATCCCAGGGCACAGGGGTCATGGCCAACCCCGTGTGATTCCAAGGCTTGCAGAGAGCAGGGATGAGCCAGGCCTTGCCTGGCTGAGGTGGTTGAGAGCCATGGACCAAAAAAAGCCTCCCTGTTCCAGCACATGCTGCTGGTGACACAAACTGCTGTGAGCTGCAGCAGGTGCAGTGCTGGGACCAGCACACCTTGAGACTGAAACAGGGGGTGAAACAGCTGAAATTGCCTTGAGTTGCAGAAAATGTTCACTCTTTGGGCTATTAAAACACCAGCACTGAATGGTTTAGGCTGCCCTGGGGAACAGCAGCACTTTGGGAGTGGGGTGAGCTGCTGGGCTCCTCCTGGGAGTGATTTGTGTGCTCTGCCAAGGAAACCCCAAGGCAGGGACACGAGGGGGATAAAGCCCCTCTCTCACAGTCCAGCAGCTCTGCAGTGAGGAGGTGGCAGGAGCATCCCAGGTGACCAGGGTCACTCTGCATCTTAACACACAACATTGATTATGAGCAGGAGAGAATTACATTAATATAGTCACTTGTCACTGAAAGTCTTATTAGTAATCTCCACTCATTAGTCTGGAGAGAATAAGGATGTGACCTTGTTAACGTCCTTGGGCAGGGAAAGGCTGAGTGGAGTGACCACTTGGAACTGATTTATTCCTTAGCCCCTGAGCTGTGTGTGTGTGGCTGTGGCCATGGGCACACCTGGCTTTGGGCACACGTGGGGGTGTTGGTGTAGCTGGAATGAAGAACTGGCATCTCCTCCCCTGCTCCATCAGCACCCTTTGGGCTGGTTCAGCCGGGAATGAGCAGCTGTATTGTGCAAACAAAAAATAAATAAATAAAAGGACCTGCTGGTGATTGATGGGAAGGGACGAGAAAAGTGACAGATCCCGTCCCTGGAGGCCACATCCCGCCCCTGCTGCTTTCCTGGCGCTGTGTGGTGCTGCTTGGTGGGGATCCCACAACTTCCAGCTGCTCTGAAGCCACAGCATCCAAACCCCGGGGCTGGGAGGGGTGGGCTGCTGCCACCCCCCCTCTGCTCCCCACAGCAGCACTCAGCTGAGGGCAGGATGGCTCTGCTGTGGGTGCAGAGCCTCAGAGCTCTGGGGTCCTCATGACAAGGAGGACACTGAGGGGCTGGAGCGTGTCCAGGGAAGGGAATGGAGCTGGGAAGGGGCTGGAGCAGCAGGAGCAGCTGAGGGAGCTGGGGGGGCTCAGCCTGGAGAAAAGGAGGCTCAGGGGGGACCTTCTGGCTCTGCAACTCCCTGACAGGAGGGGGGAACTGGGTGGTGGGGGGTCGGGCTCTGCTCCCAGGGAATAGGGGACAGGACAAGAGGAAACAGCCTCAAGTTGTGCCAAGAGAGGTTTAGGTTGGATATTAGGGAAGAATTTCTTCAGGGAGAGGACTGTCCAGCCCTGGCACAGCTGCTCAGGCCAGGGGTGGTGTGCCCATCCCTGTAGGGATTTAAAAGCCGTGTGTACTTGGAGACAAGGGTTAGGGGTGGTCGTGGCAATGTTGGGAGAATGGACTCGATGATCTCGGAGGTATTTTCCAACCATAATGATTCCATGACTCCATAATTCTCACTGTGGGTGAAATCAACCCCCAGAGCAAAGCACAGCAGAGTCCTGCCTCCTGCTGCAGCCCCGGGCAGAGCCACCTCTCCTCACCAAAGTGCCTCTGCCACCTCTGCAGCCCTGCATCAGCTGATCTGGTCTTCTCTTCCCCTCTCTGGAGGCTCCCGTGGGTGCTGATCGTGCCCTGAAGGTTCCTCTGCCTCCACCTGCCTGAGGCCCTCGTTCCCCATCCCACTGAGCTCCCCCGTAATTCCAAGTGACAACACCCCCCCTCCACGGACACCCTACCAGGGAGGAAACGTCAATAAGAGTGGAAGCCAAAGAAACCCTCCAATTACCGGGAGTGCGGCGGGGCTCGATAAGTGCCATTGATCAGGAACCTGTCAGCGCGATCGCTCAGCGCTGCCTCTGTCGATAGCCTGGGGGGGCTGCTGGACCCCCCTCCGCTCCCCGGGGGCTCTCTGGTGGCTTTCTGATGGCCAGGAAAGGCTTTTCCCAGCCTCTCGGACCTGCCCGGCAGCTCCATCCCGGCGGGACGCGGCGGCTGATTCTTCATCGGCCGCTTCCCCCCGGCTGCTCTTCTGTTCCTCAGAGTCGTGTTCAGAAGCCACACAAGCCTGAGAAAAAAAAAAAAAATCTCGAGGGGCCGCTGCCAAGTGCTTTCGGCTGAGAATTTCGGTTTTGTTGAGGGAAGGGAGCGTTTGTCTCCGTGAAAAGCCCGTTTTGGGGGGAGGGACGAGCGGGAGGTCCCCCCGCGGTGTCGGAGCCCCGGGCGTGACAACCCGCATCCGCTCCGCTGCCACCCGGGCGGCCCTGGAGCCGCTGCGGCACAAAAGGGACCGGCGGGCAGGGCTGGGCTGCTGCCAGGAGGAGGAGGGAGAGGGGCATCGCGAAGGGGCCGAGCCTGCCCCGCGGGGACGGCTCGAGGGGCTGATGGTGGAGCATCCCAGCGCTCCCATCCAGGGGGCTGTGATCAGGCACGATCGTCCCCCAGGTTTTCCTGGGGTCCTGGCGTCCTCTGGCTGGCTCCTTCATGCTTTGAGGTTTATTTGGAGCAGGGGTGAAGAAGGAGGTTCTGCTGGATGGATGGCTGGGCTCTGTGTCCACCTCAGTTTGAAGCTCAGAGCTTGTGTTAGGTGGGAGGATGGTGGGTTTTGGTTCTGCTACAGTTCTGTCCTGGTGTTGCCCCTGCCAGATGGCTCCAGTCTCTCATGTCCCCAGTGCTGTGATTGTGTCTCTCTGGGTTCACCACACCCCTCACTTCCTTCCAGTTGGTGACAAAGGGTGTCCTCAGCCCCCCTCCAGCTCTCCTGCAGATCTCTGGGCTGTTTTAGGCACTGCCATGATCCCCCAAACCCTCCCCAGACCCTGGGGCATCATGGCACGGGGTGCACAGAGCCTGTGGAGCTCACAGAAACACAGAATATCTCAAGCTGGGAGGGATCATCCAGCTCATCCCTGGTGCTTCAGTCCATCCCATGGGGGAGCAGAGGTGGCCTCAGAGCCACCAGCCTCGGGGAGGGGATGAGCCCCAGTGGGCCACCATCGTTATCCTGGGTGTGACAGGCTGCCTAATTCCCCTCTGTGCTGATGGAGTGTGGTGCTGGTGCCACCCACCCACCGTGTCCTTGCCTCTCAGTTTGATCCTCATCTCGTTACAAGGCAGATAACGAGGGAAGGCCTTGTCCGGGTCTGATCTGGGTGTGTGCATTAAAAATTAATATTCTCTGCTTTGAGGAGCACCAGGGAGTGTGTGAGGACGTGCTGCATCCACGGGGCTGAGCAGGGATCACAGCAAGGCCTTTGTCATCTCAGAGGTTCATAAAACTTGAATTACTGAGCAGGAATTGGGAACGAGCGACTCCTTTCAGCATTAATCACTGATGGGGCCAGACCTTTCCTAAACAGTTTTCTCTGAGCAAACTTTCTTTAAATAAAGGCAAATTCAGGCTTAAAGATTTAGTGACCACCTAACTCCAGCTGTGTCCAGCTGTGGGAACTTCATGTCAGCATCACAGCACAAGTTGGCTGTAAGTGTGTGTTAACACAAACCTTGCTGTTAGTGGGTTTCTGGTTTCATGGCATCGTGGGCCAATGACTTAGACCATCACTTGTGTGTGTGATGTAAAATCAGTCGGCCCTGACTTAAAAAAAGTCCCCAAACCCCACACTTAAGTTGGAGCCAAGTTGATGGATGAAGAGGAAGGGTGACCAATGCCCTTTGGAAAGAAATCTGGCTGTGAAACCCTCCCCAGCTCAGCTGGGAAGTTCCCAGTGACAGATCCCACTCTTTGCATGCAGCTGAACATAAACTTTTAAAGCATGATCTGGGTGGAGGGCAGGGTGAGAACTCTTCAGATTTTGTTGGGAATTTGAAGAGATTTGATGATTTTTTTGAGCTGTAGCTCCTGGAATCATGGGACAGGGAGAATTTCAGTTCTTGTGTGAAGCCAGTGTGTCCTGAGGACAAGAAAACTGATGTCTCAGGAACCTGAGGAAGCTTTGGAGAACCACAGCCCCTGTGTATCTGCACGGCTGTGTTTGGAAACAATCCCAGTTTGAACTGGAATTTGGCTGAAGGCGGTCGATATTCTTCCCACCTGCAGCAAAACCTCAGCATTTATTTCTTGCAGAGCTGTGAAACCCTTTGGAGATGCAAACCAGCTCTCAAACCAGCTCCCAAACCATCTCAGCCCCAAATGAGTGCTGGCAGCACTGGGTTTGAAGGTCTCCACCATGGTTTGAAGGTCTCAGCGGATCAGGAGAGCAGTTGGGAGCAGCAGGAAGTGGAAGGATGCTGGGGCAGTGTCTGGGTGTCCCCCCCACCAGACAGGTTTGTCCTGTGCCACCTGGGTCACCTCATCACCCAAGGCCCTGCACGTGCTGTGTGTCAGTTCCTGGAGGGACCATGCGGGACATAGAACAACTTTAAAGAACAAGGGAAACTGTTGCCACTTCAAAACCCGTCTCAGAATTGATGCCAGGACTCCAACAGACTGATGCTCCTTTCTTCTCCTGTTAATTAATTCCTTTGCCTCCAGTGAATTTCCATCTCTTAGTTGTGCTGCAATCAAAGGGCTGCGAGCAGCAAGGCTCACATTAGGAACAGACCCATCCAACCTTTTTTTAATCTTCCTGTATCAGTTACTTGCCTTTTCCTCGTGCTGCCACGCTGCAGCTGAAGCACAGATGCCAGGAGATGACTCGCTGAGGGGGAGCTGGGGCACGCAAACCCCTGGAGTTTGCTCCCAGCAGGTCTCCTTCGCCGCAGCCAAGAGGAAGAGTCCGGATGCGTTTTGGTCAGAGACACAAACGGGCAATTACGTGGTCACCTGAGAAGTGCCTGATGATTTATGGTGTTACTAAAAGGTGATGGCAAGAGTAGAGAAGATTTGTAGCATCTGCACGGAAACCCCCGTCTCTGACCCTCACACCCCAGATCCCAACGTATTAAATATCCAGGGAGGCTCTGAAGCCCGTGGATCGCTTTGAGGGAGAGCCCTGCACATCTGGGAACACTTGGCCGGATCCTCAAGGCCCTGGACAGTGTGTAATTAAATGTAATTCAGTCCTTGCCCCGTTGTGGGCTCGGAGAGGCCGTTCCTGCTGGAAGGGAGGTCGTCGCCGCAGCCTCGCGGAAGAGGAACGAGCGGCCAAAGCTGACGTGAAGGTGAAGATGTGCCTTGCTGTGGGGGCTGCTGGGGGCTGAGGGTCAGATTGTGGGAAAACAAGTCATCTCCAGGTGGTGAAAGAGCCAGGGCTGGGGTCTTCGTGCCTGGTGGGAGCTCAGCCTGATCCCAACCAACAGCTCTGTGTTTTCCATAGAGATGGCAGCTCCAAAAGAGCCTCCACAGCTCCAGAGGTCTGTTCCAGCACTTTGGGACACTTTGGCTGTCCTTGGGCAGACTGGTGGGTCTCCTCCCTCTCCTGCCTCAGAAGTCTGTAGAGGCCCAGGGTGAGGCTCAGGTGGTGGGAGCCTGTGTTGCTGGAGCAGTGCAACATTCCTCCTCCTCCCTTCCTGTCCCACTGTTGGCAGCTCTGGGTTCTGGTCCCCCTGGTCAGAGGTGCTGCTTGTTAGAGGCAAAGAATCCTAACTGGGGGTGAGAGGTGCAAAGAGTGGGCTGATGGGAGATAGGTGGAGGTCCCACCTGGTCTGGGATGGCCTGGGTGTGTTATCCCACGTGTTACCCCATGTGTCAGTGTCCAGCAGAGCCTGTGTGTTATATGGCTGAAGAGCAGTGTGGGATCTGAGGGAAAACCCTCTTTGTGGGGGCTCTGGTCCCCCATGGCTTCCCAGCTGGAGGAGATCTCCCCTTCCAGCCCCATCCTGGCAGGATTTGTCAGGATCCTCTTGGCTTCAGTGGAGCAATGCTGCTTTGCAGCAGAGGGCTTCCCAACTTGGAATCACATCTCACTCTGCCTTGTTTTGGGCAAACAGTGATTTTTAGGTACAAGTGGGAGAGGGAAGAGGCTCTGATGGGTGTGTTCACCTGCTGGAAGCCTTCACAGTGCCGAACTCACAGCCTCTGCTTTGAGCTGAGCTGGAAATGAGCAGAGTGGAGGATGCACATGTTTTCAGGGAACAGGGGAGAGCTGGCAGGGGTAGGGATAAAAGCAACATATGTCTGATTGAGCAAATGGAGAAATGCAGGCCAGATGGCTGGAAACACTAAGAACTGTGTAATAATTTCTGAAGTCTTTGCTCTCTGGAGCAAGATTAGGGCACTTGCAATCTTTTCCTCCCTGCTCAGTTTGCCTCCTGTGCTGGCCACATTGCTTGTGGCTTTGGGCAGAGCTCTTAATGCTGTTTGTGACCTTCAGGGATTTGTGGAATTGTTATCTGGGCTATAAATGTTGAGTATCATTCAGGGAGCAGCTGCTGGTTTGTAAGGGTGATGCTCTATCCCAGGGAGGTGGGGCTGTGGCAGTGCCTGTCCCCATCCCATATATGTTATAGGGTCTGAACAGCCTGGCAGGAGTTGGGACTGGTCTTGGGGGAGGCTGGTCACAGAACTGTAGGTTGGTTTGGGTTCAAAGAGACCTTGAAGACCACCCAGTTCCTCCCCCTGCCATGGGCAGGGACACCTCCCACCAGCCCAGGGTGCTCCAAGCCCTGTCCAGCCTGGCCTTGGGCACTTCCAGGGATCCAGGGGCAGCCACAGCTTCTCTGGGCAACCTGTGCCAGGGCCTCCCCACCCTCACAGGGAGGAATTTCTTCCCAATCTCCCATCTCTCCCTGCCCTCTGGCAGTGGGAAGCCATTCCCTGTGTCCTCAGTCCCTCCTCCTTGTCCCCAGTCCCTCTCCAGCTCTCCTGGAGCCCCTTTAGGCCCTGCAGGAGGCTCTAAGCTCTCCCCAGAGCCTTCTCTTCTCCAGATAGTTGTGGTTTAGGGGAAAGGCTGATCTTTGTGCTACTCCAGAACCTCCTGATCCACTGTCAAGTGTCTCTGTGGACAGTTGTAAAAATAGATATTGTTGTATTTTCTCTAAAATATGGGTTGTTTTGCACTCAGGGGGGTGTGTTCTCTTTGGGGATCCTGCTGTGGGAGCTGATCCCTCGTGGGTTGTTTATGCTGCTGGAAGAACTGATGAGTTCCTCCCAAGGTGGAGACACTCCTAAAACTAAATAATTGTACTGTTTAGGTGATCTTTAAGTAAAAATCCCAGCCACCCAAAGTTCCTGGTGTCCTTTGAGGGGAAGGGCATGGTAGGGGCAGAAACTGCAGCTACATCAAGCTGGAAATCCTAAATAATCCAAAACTAACGCAGGCTGCAGGTTTTGAAGTGCTTTCCTTCCGTGTACAAAGCAAGGGAGAAAAACCCAAATCTGTGTCTAAACCCTGTTTCAAGGAAATGAATTGCAAATAAGAAAAACAGATTGGAGTTAATTCTTCTTTTCCAAGCAGTGTTTTGGAAGTCAAGGGATTTGGGGATCGGGTGATAGCGCCGATGTTTTCTGGTAACAA
Source organism: Pachyramphus minor (assembly GCA_013397135.1). Lineage (NCBI taxonomy): Eukaryota > Metazoa > Chordata > Aves > Passeriformes > Tyrannidae > Pachyramphus > Pachyramphus minor. The sequence continues at coordinate 302,382 of VYXB01007864.1, forward strand.
GTACAAACTGTGGCGGCTTTTAAGGCTTCAGAAGCTGTTTCTGATTAGGATCTTTTCTTTTGACAACTTTTTTTTTCTTTTCAGGAAAAAAAAAAAGAAGGGGGGGGGGAAGGGCTTTTTTGTAACAAAGTCGGGCTAAAGATGGGGGGAAATCTGTTTGAAATATGCAGGGACCTGAAAGCAAATCTTGAGTGAATAATAAGTTTAACTGACCTTAAAATATCCCATTGCCATGAGGGATTTGAGAGTAATACTTCAAATGGATTTTTGATGAGGCTCTGCAGGCTGTGGGGAATTGAATATTTTTACCCAACACGTTTTCTGATCTAAATTTCCACAATAACCAGGGGAAAAAAAAACCCCACCTATTCAGGAATGCCTAAAGAAGGGTTTGTTTGGGGGTTTGTGTTGTTTTACTTTAAAGCTGCTGCTGTGTGGGGAAGAAAGCAATTTACTGGAAGGTCACTTGGCAGAATTCGCTTTTCCCCCCAACATTAAATTTAATCCTGAATTCATCCTGGCCCCCAAATCACAGGACAGACCATCCCTGTGGTCACTTCTCCCTAAAGGAGAAGCAGCCAGCACTTTCTGGGTTTTCTGTCCATCTGTCCATCCATCTGAGGGGACAGTTCAACCATCAACAGACAGAGGGACGTCGGGTGTCCTCAGAGTGGGGGGGCTCTGCCAAGGGCCCCGTTCCTTCCCCCCATCCTGGAAAACACAGAGCACAAAGTGGCTTTTTGTCGGTCCCTTGCCCCAAGTAACGAGCCAAGGAACAGCCTCAAGTTGTGCCAAGAGAGGTTTAGGTTGGTTATTAGGAAAAATTTCCTCATGGAAAGGGCTGTCCAGCCCTGGCACAGCTGCCCAGGGCAGGGGGGGAGTCCCCATCCCTGGAGGGATTGAAAAGCCGTGTGGATGTGGCACTTGGGGACGTGGGTGGCACTTGGGGACGTGGGTGGCCTTGGCAGTGCTGGGGGATGGTTGGACTCGATGTTTTCAGGGGCTTTTGCACCCTGAACAGTTCTGTGGTTGTGATTAATGCCCTGTCTTGCCCTGCACCAGCCCCTCTGATCCCGAGGCTTTCCCGGATCAGTCCCTTTGGAGCCACATTGCTCCAGATGCAGCTCCCCAATTTCCAGCCTCCCCTTCCTTTGCAGTCACTGCCCTGGCATGAGGGTGGGCAGAGCCTAATCCAGGACCCAAAGCTGGGGGGACTGAGGGATCATCCCAAAAAGTGCCTTCTCCCCCTCCCCAGCAGCAGGGATGAGGACACGGACACTGGAGGAAGGTGTCCCAGGGTGGGAGGGGCTGTGCTGGCACCCCAGAGCCTGTCACCAGCGGGGGGGAAAGCTGGGCAATGCTCCTGTCAGCTCCTGCCATCCCACCCCTGCGTGAGTCCAGCAGCAAACAAGCTCCCAGTGTCCTCCCTGCTGTCCAGAGCAGCCGGAGGTGCCGGTGGCAGGAACGCCTCCTGGCCTCCCGCCGCTCCGTGTGCTCCACACAGCCCCGGATTTTCCCTCCACTGCATTCAAAAAGGGAGAAAAAAGAGAAAATTGTGGTCCTGCAGCAGCTCCCAGGGCTGTGGGAGATTCCACCCCCCTCACGTCCCAGGGCCACACAGAGGGTCCTGTTCGGTCGCTGCCTCAGCTCCCTGAGTCCTGCTGAGTGGGTGATCCCACTGAACTGTGGGATCATGGCCCTGCTCCTGGCTGGAGTGGGTTTGGCTCTGGGATGTGGCCCTTGCTCTGCCCCTGTTTATCAGAGATGCTGTTGGGTGTGGCTGTGCCAGGGATAACAGATCCATCAGGGGCTGAGCCTGGCCAAGGGACACTGCTGGGCTGAGCTGGTTATTTTGGCCCAGTGTCTCTCTCTGTGCTGCTCCAGTAGCAGGTCCTGGCTGCAGAAATGGCCATGGAGAGCCCAGGCTGTGTCCTGCCCAGCCCACAACAGGACCACACTGGAGAATCACAGAATCTTGGAATGCTTTGGGTTGGAAGAGACCATAAAGCCCATCTTGTTCCACCCCCTGCCATGGCCAGGGACACCCTCCACTAGCCCAGGTTGTTCCAAGCCCTGTCCAACCTGGCTTTGGACACTCCCAGGGATGGGGCTGCTGCTTGTTGATGTTTCTTGGGCTGGGGGTTATCAGGCAACAGCCCAAACTGTGCTGCTGGTTCCTGTGTCCATGGCTGTGGCCCCGGTGCTTCTCCCCAGCAGCAGCTGTTCCCAAAGCTGTTCCACAGCAGGAGCATCAACTGCTGCAGCCTTGATGTTTCCAGTCCTTTAAATCACAGAACCATTGAGGTTGGAAAATCCCTCCAAGATCATCCATTCCAACCATTCCCCAGCACTGCCAAGGCCACCACTATCCTGTGTCCCCAGGTGCCACATCCACGTGGCTTTTAAATCCCCCCAGGGTGGTGGGACTCCCCCCCTGCCCTGGGCAGCTGTGCCAGGGCTGGACAGCCCTTTTGGGGAAGGAATTTTCCTATTACAGCCTTTCATGCTGGTTACAGCCCTGCTCTGGGCTTGGCTCCCTGCATCCCAAGCTGGCTGTGCAGGGATACAGGGATTGATCTGCCTGTCAGGCTGCAGGTCCCATCCATCATCCCCCTGCTCATCCATCATCTCCCAGGTATTGAAGTGTCTGGGTAAGGATGGGAATGGGGTGATGCTGTCAGAGATGGGGAATGGATTCCAGCTCCAGGTTGCTGGAATTGCTGGTTTCCCTCTCCCTCAGGAACACCAAACTTCTCCCAGTGCTGCCTGAGCAGGTCAGTGAGTGTCCAGTGGTCCTGTGCTGGGCTCTGGGGTAGTGAGGAGCCCATGGGAACGTGGATTTGCCCAACCCCAGGGTGTCCTTCCCATCAGGAGGAGCAGCTGTGGCAGTGAGACACACTGACCCCGGGAGGTTGGGATGTGTTCAGTTCTTTTCCTTATGAAAAAGGCAGTTTGGGGACAAACCAGCAGTGGGCTGTCCCTGGAGACTGGCACTGCCCTGGGACGTGGGCTCAGCTCTGTGACCCTTCTGATGCCCAAGGCCTGGCAGAGTCCAGCCCCTGGCTCCAAGCAGGGAGGATTCTCCTGTTTGGCAGAATGGCTCTGCCTGGGACGGGGGACAGGGACACCCCAGAGGGGGTCTTGCCTGGGGGAAGGGAATTGAGGTTTTTACAGCTTCTCCAAGGGAGATGGAGGTGCAAAGGCTGTGTTGTTTCTCTTCCCTGCATATCTCTTCCCACCCAGACACCTGGCTCTGAGCAGGAGCTGGGGAGGCTGAAGCCCAGCAAAGTAGGGACTGGTGGGACTGGTGTGGATGGGGCTGCTGTGAGTTCTGCTGGTTCTGGGCTGTGCTGGATTTGCCCTCCCCTGAGCTGAGGATGGTGGTTGGGGTCCTGCCCACCACTCAGCTGCAGCTGTTCATGGAAATGTGCAAACTTCCTATTCTGGACCCTTGTCCTGCCTTGAATCCTGCTGGAATCGGCCGGTGGGATCAGCCCGGCTGGGGGAGGACGGGCAGACAGACCATGTGATTGCTTAAGCCACATTTCCTTAGGAAACCAGGCTAAAAATAGTCAAAATCCAGTTCTTTCCCACAAACAGCTCCGATTGCCACAAACCAATGCTTCTCCAGAGAAGAAATGTTTTGTTAGAGAATTCCCAGTTGTTCCTCCTGGAGAGAGGGAAGAAGGAAGGGAGCAATAACACCGGGGTGAGGGATCCTGGGTGCATGGAGCCCTCCATCTCCATCCCCTGGGGCTCACCCAGTGCTGGTGACAGGGAGCTGGGAGCTGCCCTTGGCTCAGGAAACTGGAGAAACCTCCGTATCATGGAACCCCAGACTGCTTTGGGTTGAAAAGGACCTTGAAGACCACTTAGCCCAACCCTTTGCCACAGGCAGGGACACTTTCCACGAGCTCCAGGCTGCTCCAAGCCTCATCCAACCTGGTCTGGGATGTTTCTGAGCCTTCCCAACACCTCCACAGTCCCTTTAGGAGGCGCTGGACAAACAGCTTTCATTTTTTTTGCAGCAAAGAGCATAATCCATCCTCCTCAGTGGGGGATTTCCTTCGCCTGGGGACCAGCTGAGCCCCAGTGTGAGGGGAGGAGGCCGAGCTGCCGCCCCACTGGGCTCCCAGCAGCATTCCCAGCACCCCTGAGCCTTGCTGGCCGGGCCTGGCTGGATTTCTGAGGCTTCTCCCTTATCTGTGGAGGAAACAGTTATGAGGCCCCATGTGATGGGCTGCAGGCTGGGCAGGGGAGCCCCTCACACAGAGGGGAGTGGCTGAGCAGGTTGTTGGGGAGAAGAACCATTTGGCAGCCGCTCCGTGTCGGGGCTCCTCTCCCACTTCCCCCTCTCCCGGCTCCTGCTGGTGTCCTGCTGGATGCCTCAGGATGGGATGGCCCAGGGTAGCCTGGGCTGTGCAAGGAATGGTGGCTCCCATCCCTTCCACACTCCGGGGCGAAGCTCCTCGCCAGGAAATGAGGTTTTTGCTGATAGGAAAAAAAAAAAAAAAGAGCTAAATTTGTTTCCCATCTTTCCCGAGGGCTGGATTACAAATTTGACACAGATGGGGAATCTTTGTTGTTTCTGTGGAAAACTGGATGTATTTTTCATCCCAACAAGAGCAACATGGCAGCAGCTGAGCCGAGACAAACACCAAACAAACCCGTTCCTGGGGTTTTGTCAGTGGTGGAGGGACAGATGAGCTGCTCCAGCTCGGAGTCATCATGAGCTGGGACACATGGAGGGTGTGTTTGTGGAGAGCCAGAACCTTCTTGGTGGGACACAACAGCCAGGGGAGGAGATGGGGACCAGGACAAGGGGGTTTTAGGCTGAACTCTTCCCTGGGAGGCCCCAGAACTGAGGAGGAGGCTCTGACCTGTGGCACTGGGATGCAGGGATCTGGCTGATGGATCTGTTGCAGCCCCCACTCTGACAGGGGGGAGCAAGGGGGTGGCTTGGGAAAGACCCGGGCTTTGCTCTCCCACCACAGAGTGAAACCTCTCTCTTTTGGGGTGCAGTTATGTCTCCTGTGCCCTGCTCAACCCGGGAAGGTGGTGATGAGGAGGGCTGGGCAGGCCTGGCTCCATCCCTCATCCTTGCAGGTGACCTCTCAAGGGGTTGGGAGTAACCATCACCTTCAGATGGATTACCCTGGGGGCAACCTGGGGCTCTGCAGAGCTATTGGCACTTCCAGACCATCAGGTTCTTGCCAGGGCCAGGCAGCAGCAGCTCTGCCATCACCTGCCTGAGCTGTCAAAGGCATTACAGGGAAAATGGGGATGCCTGGATCCTCCCTGGCTGGGCACCAGGGCTCTGCCATTGTGGTGTTGCTGCCTCAGCACATTTCTACCCCTCCTGCCCATGTGCAGCTGTGGAATTGCTGCCTCCCATCCTCCCTCCTGTCCCCCCTCTGCCTCCATCCTCCCTCCTGTCCCCCCTCTGCCTCCATCCCCCCTCCTGTCCCCCACACCTGCAGCTCCCAGGGTTGGGACATCTGCTCCCTGCCCGAGCCCACCGAGGTCCCGGTGCCAAGAGCTGCTGCTGCAGATGCTGCTGCTCCTCTGCCAACCACTGAGCCTGGCCCAGGCACCCCTGGAGGTTTGTCTAAACTCAGGTAATTGCACCAATATGGTGTTTTTCCTCCCTGGGGCCAAACCCCTCAGCTCTGGCACCGCTTTGGGCTGATTCCTGAAGCTGCTGCTCGCTCAGACAGAGCTGGGCTGGTCCAGCACCACATGGTGAGGGCACAAGGGGCACTGCTGGCTCTGTGCCCCCTCCTGTGCCCTCCAGGGCAGCTCCTGCTCACACCCTGCTGCTGGGATGGGTGTCCAGTGCTGGAAGGGTTTGGTGCTGGGGGCACAGGTTGTCCCCAGACAAGGGGATGCTCCTGGCAGGATGGGATGGAGAGTGGAGGAGCTGGGGAGGAGTGAGGCACCAGCTCAGTTCTCCTCCCTCAGCAGGCTGGGGCAGTGAGGGGGATCTCCTCCACAGGGGCATTGAGGAGCACAGTCACCAGTGACCCTGGTGAGCTTTATGATCCCAAATTCCTTTGTGGATCTGGCCAAGAGAGCTTAAAACCATCACTGGAAATGGTGCTGATGGATCCCCATGGTCCCACTGCTGACCTCAGCCCTGGCTCCAGCTCACGAGCAGGGACTGATTCATGTTTTCTTGGGTGGAAACGAGACAGTTCTGGATGTCTCAGAATGACTCGTGGCTGCTTTGAGGCTGAAGCTTCGGGCAGGACTCGGTGCTTGTTCAGCAGGGGAGAGCCAGACTGGGAAAGCATTTTTGCAGAAGCCTCCATGAGATGTAGGCAGTGGATCCCCACTGGATCAGCACTTGGAGAGATGTTGTTCTGATGGCAGGGGATGGGCTCACCCCACGCTCGGAGTGTCTTTGATTTCTAAGTCATTATGTCCAACCTTGATGAATTTCTTTCCAACCTCCATCTGAACCTTGGTGATTCCAGCAGGGCCTGGTGGCCCTGGCACAGAGCTTCGGATCCCAGCTCTGACCCAGGAACCAGGAAGTTCAAAGACCCATTTTTGCCCGTTTGACGGCGAAGAAACTGCACAAGTGACTTGAAAATGTTGGAATGAGTGATGTTAAAAATCATGAGGCTGAGGGGACCTTCTCTATTCCCTGAAAGCTGCTGGGGGGACCCAACCCTTACCTGGAGGGATGGCTGTGCAGGAGGAGGTGAGGAGTGGGATGAAGGGCTCTCCAGGGCACAGGCTGGAAGGGAGAGCCAGCCCTGCCCATGGTGGCCTTGGAATGGCCATCTGGAGAGCCCGGCAGCCCCTTCCCCAGCGCTCAGCGAGGGTCCGGCCGGGCTGGGCCAGCCCCATACTGAGATCAAATAAACACAAATACCCTGAAATTATTCATGGCTCTGGGGACTTGTCTCGATGCCTCGTCAGCATCTGTTAATCAAATCAAAGCAGCTGCCAGTCCCCGGCCAGCGGGAAGGTCTCGCTCTGGCAGACATGTGTGGATCCCTCCTTTCTTCGTCCCTCGCTCCCGCTGCTCCTGCACCTGTGGCAGGATCGGGACTGGGGTGTCCAAGGTGGGCTCCTGCTCTGGTGCCTTCCCTGGGGCTGGCAGGGTGGGCAGGGTGGGCAGGGCTGCCAGGGGTGCCCCTCACCTGCCCCCCACGATCGGGGCTGGGAGGGCTCCAGGGACCCGGCGGAGGGTGGGGCGGGTCCCGCCACCTGCACAGTGCCCTCGTTAATTGGTCTGAGCTAATTAGCTGAGAGCTGGCGGCTCAGGCCAGCGCTGCCCGTGGGCTGGGACTGCCTGCAGCCACTGTCCCCCAGGACGTGGCACTGAGGGGATGGATGCACTTGGAATGGTAGTGACAGCACAAGGGGGAATGGCTTCCCGCTGCCAGAGGGCAGGGATGGATGGGAGATGGGCAGGGAATCCTTCCCTGGGAGGGTGGGGAGGCCCTGGCACAGGTTGCCCAGAGCAGCCCCATCCCTGGAAGTGTCTAAGGCCAGCCTGGGCTTGGAGCAACCTGGGCTGGTGGAAGGTGTCCCTGCCCATGGCAGGAGGTGGAACTGGGTGAGTTTTACAGTCCCTTCCTTTTCCTTGTGCTCAATCAAGCACCAGGAAGTGGAAGAATTCCCGTTTCTTCTGCCCATGTAACTTTGAAGCTGCAAAAAAAGAGTGATTTTTGTGACCTTTTTATGCCCTTCCTGTGCTCTCTTCCCTCTAGGTGGGAAACAGGGAACAACAAGCCCAGTGCTGCAGGGGAATAATTTAGTGAAAACCAATATGTGTGGGTTTTTATTTGTAATTGAAAACAAAGACTTTTGACACACTTAAGAGTGGTCTCAGGGTTTGGGGTTTTTTTAATCTGTTTATTTAACAGCAAAAGATTTTGCATCTGAACAGATTGCTTGGAGCACCGACACTGGGAACAACTGGTCCATAAAAAAAATCGCTGGAATTGCCTTGTGTCACACCCATCAGATCAGGGTGTGCACTGGGACAGTCAGGGTTGTGGGGTCCCTTCCCCTCCCCAGCCTGAGCTGCACAGCCCTGAAGAGCAATTTTCCCGTATTTATTGGAGCGCCAAAGGATCCCAGTTACCAGGGGGATAAAATCTGTCGGCCGTGTGTGGGTGCAGAGGGGGGTGATTTGTGTCTGCCCGCGCTCAGACAGCAGGTCAGGTCAGAAAGCAGAGAAGCCTGGGGAGGGCAGAGCCTTGTTTAAAGGCTGCTGGTGCTGAAAGGTGCAATAATCCGCTGGATTACTTTCCGGGGGAGCTGCAGGAAAATTTACTGCCTTGGAAAGGGATTATCACAGCGCCGCTGCCAGCGGATTTCTTCCCTTTCTTTTCCTAAGAGGAAGGAAGCTTTTCATTGAATTCCTGCTGCTCGCGCCCGCCAGCGCCGCTCCCCCGCTTCCCCCCCTCAAGCACCGCAGTTCCCACAGCTTGGAAAGGGAGAAGATAATCCGGATGATGCCAGGTTTTGTCCTTATCTCCCCTCTCAGGTGTGAGAGGGAAATTCCAGGCTGTGTTTGAGTTCTGCTGGTGTGAGGCCCCAGGTGAGACCAGCGCCTTCCCGGCTCCGAGCCCGGAGGTGCTGAGCTGTGGAGGGGTCGGGTTTGCTCCGGAGGGATAACAGGAGGAAGGAGAGACAGGAGAAGGAATAGGGTCCAGGAGTGTTTCTCCAAGGCCCAGCTGCAGGAACAGGCTTTGCCTTGATGCCATGGGAGCCAAGAGGACTCCAAGCCTGAGCATCCCTTGCTGTGAGTTGGGACCAGCTCAGTTGCCTGCATCCCCCACCCCAGGCAGAGCCGAGCTGTTCCCTGTCAGAGAATGGAGCTGGAGCAGCTTCCCAGGCTGGAACCCAGGGCCACTCATGCACCGAGTTCACAAGTCCTTTAACAGTTCCACCCCCCCGGGGCTGGGGCTTGGCAGGGGGGGGCTGGTTTTGTTTGATTTCCTTCCCCTGGAAGGCAGGAGGGCGGGGGCCGGGGCAGCAAACCCCTTTAATTGTGTGCAATGAAGGCTGACAGTGCCGAGGCGCAGCCTTTAAAGGGGGTACTGAACCTTTAATTCCTGAATAAATCATCTCCAGTCTGTTGCTCCTTCATCTGCAAGCTGTTTGAGCACAGCTACACAGGCACTGCTGGGAAGGGTCATTTGGAGATCAGAGCCCTCGATTGACCCGGGTCACAGGCAAGACACCTGCCACAGGCTGTCCCCTCGCCCCCGGGACGCTGGGACCAGGAATCAAAGGGACACTGGGGAGCCAGCCGAGAGAAGAGGATTCCTAATTGCTGCCACGCTGACGAGCTTCATTCCAGGGGGATGGAGAGGCTGTGTGTGCCCACGGCATCCCTGCCCTTGCTATGCACCAGCCCCAGCCCAGCGTCCCACCAGAGCAGGGCACGTGCCAGCCCCTGCTGCCTGGAGGGGTTTTGGGGATTCAGTGCCCCCAGCCCCCATTTTCTGAAGGGTTTTTGGGGATTTGTGGAGCTGTTCTGCTCCCCACCTGTTCTAACCCAGGCTGTGGGTTCAGCTGTTTAGTTGCTGATGATTGTTCAGTCTGTGCTTGTTGCAAGGGAAATGCTGCTCAACATGGGAATGGGTTTGCTTCAGATCCCCCTTCAGCCACTGAGGCAGCACCATCCTGCTGTTGTTCCATCTCTGGGTGAGCTCCAGAGGTAGGAAATGTCCCCATGGACTGTGGGGTCCGCAGTGCTCATTTCTGTAGCTGTGGGTGGTGACTCCAGCAGGGAGCAGGAGTCCCAGGGCTTTGTGCCATGGCCCAGGGACACCCCCTTTGGCACAAGCATGGGGGGATCTGAGCAGTGCTGTCAGGGGTCCCCAGCAGTGTCTGTGGGGAGTTCAGCTGCTCAGATTTTTGGGATGACCCCATATATCAGCTCCACATTGGAGGAGGGTGAGAAGGGACAATCTCTGAACCCGGTGGATGCTGAGGCCAAGCAGCTGTAGCTCCAGAGCAGGGAAGGAGCTGTGTCCTTCTTAAGGCTGATTCCTCCATACTCACTGGCTGTGATGGGCACTCACCAGAGCCTTTGGAATAACCATGCAAGGAAAAAACCTTCAGGGCCTGGAGCTGCCCCTGATTGCAGCCTGTGGCCATACATGTGGACAGGACAGGGGTGGAAGTGTGGGGTGGCCGAGGGGAGCAGGTTGGGGGGTGTGTGGGAGCTGGGGTTGGTGTGGGCACTGTGGGGGACACAGCCTTTTTTGTCCCTTCCTGCCAGGGAATCAGGGTACACAGAGGCCTGGGGGACTTTGTAGCTGGGAAAAGCAGACGTGTTTTCCCCCATGGCCCCAGTGCCTGTGGGGGTTCATAACTGGGTGTCAGGTGACTGGTGAGAGCAGCCACTCCATTAGAAATGCAAATGTTGGCTCCAGCTTCTCCCCTTTCCTTCGCTCATCTCCCAGATCTCGATGCCACAGAAAGGGTTTGTGGGGGCTTGGACCCTGTGGGAAGCAGGGTCTGCCTGAAAGGCAGCAGCACCCGGACCATCGCCTTTTCCTGCTCCTCTGAGCCTCTTTATCCACCTGAATCCCAGCCCAGGGCCCCTGTCCCCATGGTCTGGGGGTGTGAGAGCTCTGGGGTCCTCTATGTTGGCTGGAGACCCCCCAGTCGTGGTCCTGGGCTATGGCTTAATGTGGACAGGGCTTCTGGGGGGCAGGAGGAGGCTCTGGGGGCTGCCTGGGGATGCTCCAGCTGGGAGCAGGACCCGGCAAACCTCCTCGATGTTTCATGTATCAAACTGTAATTAGGAGCAAAGGGCAGGGGGGGTGCAAAGGAGCATTAATAAATTATCTTGCTTGTTGTTAATTGACGTGTCTCAGTCAGCCCGTGGTGGAGCCCAGGGCTTGGCTCCCCTTCCAGGCGCATCACAGGCTTGTTACTGCCGTCATTAGCATATTCAGGTTTCCCTGCTTAAAGCCAATTAGCTCCCGGCCAGGCCTGATTGGGAAGCCGTGGCCTCATTTGCACATTTTTGAATCGGTGAAAGAATCAAAAATAATGGAGGCAGCTCGGGGATGGGGAACGCCGGGGGGGCAGGAGGGGGTCTGCAGGCTGGGGGCACTGGCAGGACCCGCTGCCCCTTCAGAGGAGAGGGGGAATATCACAGTAATGAGGAGGAAAAAGGAACGTGGGTTAATTTGCTCCCGGGCGGCTTGGTGAGTTCAGCCTTCCCAGTGCATCCTTCCCAGTTCAACCTTCCCAGTGCATCCTTCCCAGTTCAGCTGTGCAAGCCCTGCAGAAGTTCAACAGATGCCCCAGTGCATCCTCCGGGAAGAGAAGGTCATGGAGTGGCCTGGGATGGGTGTAAGGACGGCTGCCCACACATCCCCCCGTTGTTTTTGGGGAAGAGGGGGTCTGGCATGTCCCCAGCAGCTGGGAGCAGGGATCTGGGGCTGGATCTGTCCCTCCCAACATCCTATCCCCCCTCCCTGCCTTCTCACACCTTTCTTCCCAGCAAAGGTGCTGCCATTCGAGCTGCCTGGAAGGAAGAGACCGGTATCTCCAAGTTTCCATAACTGGTTCCAGTTTAACAACTTCATAGCTGCCGCGGGGCCACAAAGGCAGCCTTGTCCCTCGGGCTGAGATAAGCCCGTGGGGGCGATTCATATGCAGATCCGGGTGGTACCGGGTGTCTGCTGGGAGAGGATAAATCTGTCCCAGGCCTTGTCCCCCTTCTCCCGGTTCCAAACTGTTTTACATTTACACAAAAACGGTTCTGTCCCCCACCGAGCCCCTGTCACCCTGCCCGGGAGGGAGGGAGGGAGGAAGCGTGGGGTGTCCCCTGCCCGGGGGTTTTGTGCCCCACGTTATCCCATGGCCCATCTTAGTGCCTTGAAAGAGTCACTTTCTTTGCCCTGCAGAAAGCTCTCAACCATGTCCCACCCGGGAGAAATCCCCCCCTTTCACTCCTTTTGTCTGGCCTTGTTGGTCAATGCTCATTTTTTTAAAATAATAATAGAGAAGGGGGTTTTTTTCCCCCTTTTTCTCTTTTTGGTGGTAATATAGAGCCTGTAAGCCCTGACCCCACGGCTCCCATCACCCCTGTGGTTGACCCAGCGCAGGTGGGACCTGTATCCATGCTAAGGTTCTGCCTGGCATTTCAGTGGGGATGAACTGCAGGCAGGGCCTGTCCTGCTCTCCCAGTTTTGGCTGGAATAGAGTTAATTTTCCCTGTAAAGCTGCCATGGATAACTCAGGGATGCTTTGGGCTGGAGAGTTAGCAGTGAAGTTGAGCTCCTGAGGGTGCATCCCTTGGGCCCTCAGCTCCATGCTGGGAGGAGCTCTCCTTCCTCTGCACCAAAACCGTCCCAGAGTTGGGGACTCACAAACCAATTAACTCTGCAAAGTTATGTCGGCCCAGTTTTTGAAGTCTGCTTTGATTCCCTGCCTGCCACGGCTGTTAATCAGTATTTAATGCATTTCTGCATTTTTATCATCATTTTATCTGCTGTAACTTCCTGCATGTTACCTCAGCAGAGGAAATGTTGCACGTGTTGGACATCTCCATGTAGGAAATCCCATCTCTGACACCTCTCAAATGCCAGTTGTTTTATTAATTAAAAATCCCAATTTCATAGAAATTTCATAGAAAGGTTAAAAGGGTTGTATCCCTCCTCCTGGGCACACTCTTCTCTTAAAATCTCAACTCCTTCCAAGGCTGCCAGGGGCTCCCCCACTGCAGTGTCATGGACCTGTAGGCACTGCCTGGTGTTCCCAGGGTGTTCTCTTAAGGTCAATAAGAATTAACAGCAAATTTAATTAAAGTTTCCAATGTTTGCATTAAAGTGGGGCATAACAAAGCCAGCTCTGCTCTTTGCCAGTTTAAGCCAGATCTGGAGGGAGACCGGGGTTATCAATAATTAACTGGGGTAATTTAGGGGAAAGTATTAGGGAGTTAATGATAATGTGAAATTGCGTAATTATCTCCCAAGTAGCTGGGGGTGATTGAGCTGCTCAGGAAGAGGAGGTGCTGCACAATTAAGTGCTTGGAGGCCGCTGTTCCCGACAGGATTCTGGGATGTTGGGACCCAGCTGTCCCTGCTGGGGGGGCAGTTTTGGGGGTGAAGGTCTCTCCCCCCCAGCACAGGCACCAGGGCTGCAGCTCCGGGGGTACCTGTGCAAACAGAGCTGTCCTGACGTGGTGTTGTATTAAATATTCTCTGTTAATTACACAGTGATTAAGCCTTGGATGGTGTGGTTAGCATTAATTAACGTAGGTGCAGCTCCCTGGAGCTGGGAAGCCCTGGGTCAGCAGGATGGGGACAGGGAAGGTGCTGGTACTGCTGGGTGTGGGTGGGTGGGATCTTGGGGGGTTCTGGGGGTCCCTCTGCCCCACAGACCCCTTAGGGATGGCCTTGGCACTGTGGGAGTGGGTGGGTGTGGGTGTGAGGGTCTGACCCTGGTTTGGGAAGATGCTTCCCAGCAGGAACTCTATCAGTCAGCCTCTCTGGTAAGTGCTGTTGTTTGGGGTGACAGGGAAAAGGTGCTGGAAAGGATGGGGACCCACGCCTGCCCCAGGATTTAGGGACCCCTGGAAGGGCATCCCACTGGTGCCAAATGGAGGGGGAGAGGACACCAGGAACAAGAAGTGGCTCTAAAAACGCTGGCACTGTGCAAAAAATTTAAAAAGAAAAGCAGGGGGGAGCCACAAGTGGCTTTTGCCTCTTGTCTGGGGGAGGGAGCTGTGCAGGGCCCAGCATCACTCACAAGTGCTTTTAATCAAGTGTTCTTTCCTGAGTCCAGGGGAAAAATCCCAGAAACCTCAAGCTTTTCCCATTACATAAGGAACAGATGCTGCTGGGCAGAGCCCTGACTTCCCCCCAGCACAGCCTTGGCTGCAGTGTGGCCTGTCCCTGTCCCCAGCTGCTGTGGGGACCCAGCTCCCTGAGCAGTGGGATGGGGATCCCAGGGAAGCTGTGGCTGCCCCATCCCTGGAAGTGTCCAAGGCCAGGTTGGAGGGGGATTGGAGCAACCTGGGCTGGTGGGAGGTGTCCCTGCCCATGGCAGGGGGTGGCACTGGATGGTCTGTAAGGTCCCTTCCCAAAGCATTCCAGAATTCTGTGATTCTTCCTGGAATTGGAAGAGGGGGATGTGGAGGGCTCTGGGGCAGGTGCCTGTGCTGGTGGCAGGGAGGGCCCGTTCTGTCACACAGGGTGACATGGCTGGGTAATTTCTCTGGTAATTAATGCCTCATTAAAGTGCTCCAGGGAACAATCAGGGCAGTGAATTTTCCCCAGCACAATGGCTGTGCCCTCCGAGGTTTCCTGCCTTTCTTTTTAGAAGGAAACAGTCTTTTTCTGGCCTTAACTGCTGGCTGGCTGAGGGCAGAGGAGGGAGCCCTGTGGGCATCTCCATCCCCAGCTACCGCTTGGGCATCACCCCTGTGATGGGATTTTTCTCTTTCCAGTTCCACTTGGTGGGTCAGCACCTCCAGGACATGAAATTTGTCTGGAGGCTGGGGATGAAAACCAGCCCCACCCCAAAACGTGTGTAACAAGTCTCCAAGTGACCTGGGAAAGGATTTCTGGGTTGGGAAGGAGGTTGTGGGGAACCTCCAAGGGGGACCAACAGCCTGCAGGTGCTCTCTGGATGTGCTGCTGGTGGGGCAGAGGGACAGGGAGTCCCTTCCCAGGGACAGACTCTGGAGGTGACAAAGGGGTGAACAGAAGGGAGAGACCAGGACATGGGGACTCCTAGGAAAGAATTTGAGGATGAGGAGGTGACCAGTGGGGTGTGACAAGGTGGTGTCCCTGGCTGGCAGGAGGGGAAGGAGAGAGGGGGTTGTGGTCGGGAAGGTCCTGAGCCTTTCTGTGCGGGTTTTGGGGCTTGTTCCTGCTCATTGTGGCATCAGGTTGGAGCAGCTGTGCCTTGAGCCCTGTGTCCCTCTGTGCCCCCAGGAGCCTGATGCCAAGGACTCTGGAGGGGCAGATCACCATGGAGAAGACCCCCAGCTACTTTGTCACCAAGGAGGCCCCTCGGCGCATCTACAACATGTCCCGGGACACGAAGCTGATCGTGGTGGTGCGGAACCCGGTGACCAGGGCCATCTCAGACTACACACAGACCCTCTCCAAAAACCCCTCCATCCCCAGCTTCCAGGCCCTGGCCTTCAAAAACGCCAGCACGGGACTGATCGACACGAGCTGGAGCGCGGTGAGGATCGGGATCTACGCCAAGCACCTGGACAACTGGCTGCAGTACTTCCCCCTCTCCAGGTTCCTCTTCGTCAGCGGGGAGAGGCTCGTCAGCGACCCGGCCGGGGAGATGGGCCGTGTCCAGGACTTCCTGGGCCTGCAGAGGGTGGTGACGGACAAACACTTCTATTTCAATGAGACCAAGGGCTTCCCCTGCCTGAAGAAGCCCGAGGGCAGCAAACCCCGCTGCCTGGGCAAGTCCAAGGGGCGGCCCCACCCCAGGATCGACCCGCAGGTGGTGCAGCGCCTGCGCGAGTTCTACAGACCCTTCAACATGAAGTTCTACCAGATGACAGGGCAGGACTTCGGCTGGGACTGAGCCACACCTGGGCCTCTCCAGCACACTGGGACCTGCTCTGCCCAGCAGTGTGGGGCTGTGGGGCCAGGGATGCTCCTGGCTGCCGGGGTGTTGTGGGGTTGATGGATGCACCGGTCTGGGAATGCTGATGGTCGTTGTCCAGGGATGCTCGTGGTCACCGTGGTCCAGGGATGCTCATGGCCACCCCACCAGCAACCTCCTCCCTTTGTTCTAATTTATATCGGACCTTTTCTGGCAGGAAATGGACTTTTCTGGAGTAGAGAGAAATATTTAAGAAATAAAACCACAGATGGCCCCTCTCCCCTCCCTGACCAAATTAAATATTCTTCCATATAAATCTGGCTAATCTGTCTTGACCGGGACCATTCCGTGGTGGGTGGAATGTGTGAGTGTGGGGATGGGGCTGTGTGTGTGTGTGTTGTGGGGTTGATGGATGCACCATCCATATGGAAACCTCTGGAAACCAGTTGGACTCCGGGGTGGGCGACCAGTGGTTTTTTGCCAAACCAAATTCCAGTGCTGGCACAGGCCCTGAGGGCCAAGGGGTGCTGGGTGAGGCCATCAGGCAGCAGCCCCCGAGCACTGGAGGTGTTTTGCAGATGGAATATAGTCTGCAGGATTTGCCTAGCCAAAAAAACTATTACCAGCAGCAGTTTTGAATAAATGCCAGGCCTGGGTTAGGGAGAGGGAGCTGTGTATCACATCCCTTCCTATGTGCCTTGAGTAACCCAGCTGATGGAGCAGAGCATTTCTGACCCTTAGGATGAAAATTCCTGCTTCCCCCCGATTCCCAAGCAGAGCAGACAAAATCCCCAAACTCTGCCCTGTCAGCTCAGTAATCTCAATAGATTTCCCAATCTGCAGCCATGGAGTTCATCACAGGAGGCTGCAGAAACTAGTTTAATCTGTACTAACTAGTTTTCCCTTAATTAAAGATGGGGGAAACATTTAATTAACCTCTAATATCTTACTAGTGACTTGTATTTGTCTGTTTAATGAGCTAATTATGTGTTTTGAAGGGCCCTCAGGCCCTGCATTGTTTGCAAATATGCTTTGGCTGTGGTTCCTTCCATCGTGCAGCATCCCAAAGCTGCCCCCCAAAGCTGCCCATCCTGCCCTTGTGCCTTCCCTTCACGCTGCTGCTGCCCGGGGGTGATGGAGGCAGCAGGCACCGCTTCTCCTGGGATGTACAACCACCTCCATCCCCTTCCTTCCCATCTCCAGGGTGGTTTTACACCCACACATTGTGCTTTATCCCTCACAGCTCTCTGTGTTCCCACATCCCAGCTGCTGGCACCTCTGCTGTGCCCGTGGAGGTGACGGAGGTTCAACACGTTCCTGTTCCACCCCAGGATGAGTGACACAGGCAGGAACGGCCTTAATGGAAATCGGAGTTAAATGCAAACAGTGGCCTGTTTCTGGGAACGGGGTGTGGTGGTGACACCCTGCAGGTGTCAGGGGCACCGGGGACCAACACAGATGCCACCAGTGTTGTGCCAGAGCCTGGGGGGGGCTTTATGACCGGTATAAACTGGGATATCGCCAGAGAACAGCGGGAAGAGATGAAGCCAGGACTGGTTTTCTGCTGGTTGAAAGCCCGGAGCCCTCTGAGCGATGTGGCCGCTGGTGGGATGGTCCCAGCCCCTGTGCCCAGTGCAGGGACCCCTGGCCGTGTCCCCCCAGGACTGCGCTGGCCCGGCCCCCGACCCGCCGGGGGTGGGATGTCGGAGCGGCTGGAGCCCCTTGTCAGCCGCGCTGGCAGCTCCGCGTGATGGACTGCGCTCTGCTTGTTTAGGTTTTGTTTCCAGCCACGACATTCGACCAAATTATTCTCCACGAAGGGCTTTAAAGTTTCCCAAGTGCCTGTGAAAGCCTGGAAACGCTGATAGTGATCCTATTTCTCAGCTCAGTGACTGCATTCAGCCCCAGCCATATTGATATGCAAAACGTTAAGGGTCCCGGCTCGAAAGATGGTTTCTGTCTGCCCTGTGAAAGGGAGCCATACTTTTTTAAAGCCCGGCCCTTTCTAAAGCCGCACAATACCATATAGACTATGCCATTTAAAGCATCTGAAGCGACCCAAAATGTATTGAAAGCTTGCTTTGCAGACTCATTAAGACTACTCAATAGGTTCTGGCAAATACCGTGCCAGGGCTGACCGCACGGATTAAGACTTTTGAAGTGTTACACAAACCCCCTGCTTAAACTAATTGCTGCCCCGCAGCTCATGAGGTCAAGTATTTGTATTCATTGCCTCCGAGAGGAGCCACTTATGGGTCTGTCCAGGTGAAGTCTGCACTTCATTAGATCAAGACAATAAAAGCAGCTTTGGCAGGAAGGGGATGAAATCTCCCGGCTCCGAAGAGCCAAGCACAGGCTTATGTCCACCTCAGGCTTATGTCCACCTCAGTTTTGGGGGGTTTCTGTTGCTTTCAAGAGCTCCAGCAGAGTGATGTGTGTCCAACCAAGGTGGTTCAGTGCAGGGTGGTGACAGCACCCACGTCCCACTCGTGCTGTCCTTGGTGTGGGTCCACCCAGTGTCGTGGAGGTTTCAAGGAGCCAGTGTTCTCCACTGGGATATGTCATTCCCCAGGGTCACAGAATCCTGGAATGGTTTGGGTTGGAAGGGACCTCAAAGATCATCCCGTTCAACCCCCTGGATCTTCCTGTGCTAAACCTCTGGCAATAAAGTTGTACCAAGGTGATGCTGAGCTGTGCTGACGTTTCCTGGGCAGTGGTGTCCCCACATCTGCTTGCTCAGGGGTTGATGGCAAGACCCCCTGTGCTCATGGAGCTGGAAAAACGCCTCTGGAGCACCAGGTTAAATGGGGGAAGTGCCAGAGCGAGAGGGTGATGGAGATCCAGCTTTGCAGCCAAGTATGAAATGAAGCTTTCATCCCTGCCTCAGTTAACCAAAGTTTCCATTTCTAACCCCATTTTTGTTTTGAAAGTCCAGCTATCCAAAGCATTGTGGTTCCTGTGCTCCAGCCCTCCCCCTCCATTCCAAGCGCTCCATAAGCCAGGAAGTGCAGGGCTGAAAGAGCTTTCCAAAATTTTTATTTACTCCTTTTGCTTTTATACAGAATTTAGGAGGACAGAAGGGAAAGAACAAAAATAGGCAGGGGGGGAAAAAAAAAGAGCTCCACAAGGAAGAAGTTAAAACTTCCCTGCTTTTGCGTGGGTCTGGAGATGAGGAGCAGCAGGGCTGATTTGTAATTATACATTTCATCTTGATGTGCTCTGGGAATGTTTATAACCTGTAACAGGGGAAGCTGTGCTCTTCCCTGAAAATGCCCATGTGTCCCCATTCCCATTCCCTGCTTTCTGTGTGGCTGCACCCATCCCACCCCACAGTCCCCAGGTGAGGCTTGTGCTGCCAGGGCTGTAGGGCACCTGGGGGCTATAAAAGCTGGGAGGGAGGGAAACCCTGCAGGGATTATGAAGTTTTGGGGGTTGTTTTGGCTCATGGAACAGGAGTTGGTGCTGGCTGGTAAGCAGGGGCTGTGCCCAGGGGTGTGGGGCATCCTTCCTGCTGTTTCTGGGGGGCTGCAGGGCCAGTGTGGTGTTTGGGGTGGAGCAGTGTGATTGTGCTTGGCTGTCATGAGGGAATGCCAAATTTTTGCTTTGATTAAAAACAGTAACATGTTGCTTTGTTTAATTAATTTATATCATTAGGAAGGGTAGATTGATGCTCTTCTGGCCAGATTCCCCTGGAAGGAGATGAGCCCCAGGCCCTAATGACATGGCCTCTATTGGTGGGGGTAGAGGGAGATATGTGGGATGGGGCAGTGCTGCTGCTGCTCCTTTTCCAGGGGATATGGACACATGGATTGGGCAGGAGGAGGGGGTGGCTGGAGCCTTTGGGGCTGGTGAGTGGTGGTGCAGATGATTAAACCAATGCTCCCACTGCCAGGCTGGCACAGCTGTGCCAGCTCTGTCCCACCACTGCCATCCATGCAGGCAGCTGCTGCTCCAGCTGTGCCTGAAAGGCAGCAAGGAGGGAGTTTTCCCCCTTCTTTTCCCTTTTGCTGTGAGTTCAAACTTGCATGTGACAGGAGGGGCTGGTTGCTGGAAGACACCCCTCAGCACGCTGCCAGCGGGAAAGAAAGTGTGAGGGATGGAGGGCAGCAGGGGAGAGGCCAGGAAACTGGGAAAGGCTTCTGGTGGGGATGGGAAAGGGGCTTGTGCAACAGCCAGCCTTTAATTAAGGGTCTTTAAAGAGCTTTCCCAGCTGGTTAACATTGCCTTGCCATATTGGAGTGGTTTAGAAGCAATGCTCCTCGGGAATGACTCCCTTCCTGCCAGCCCTGTGTGTGGGTGATGGTTCCCCCAACCCTCCTGGAAAATGGGGCAGAGAAAACCAGGGTGGAGGGCACAGGGAGCCCTCTGCCCTACAGGGAAAAGGCTCCTTTCTCTGACCTGGTTGCAGTATCCAGAGCAGCGGGTGGGGGAAAGGCGCTGGTGGCATCACTGGGTGCTGGAGGGGACAGTGTGGTCTCACACCCAGATGCTGGATTGGGAGTGCCTGGAACCAGCCCTGGGGAGGATATTGGTGCCTGGAACCAGCCCTGGGGCTGTGGCTGGGTCATGGGGATGTGTCTGGAGACAAATATGGGAGGTCAAAGCTGGGGACAGACTTTGCTGTGCATGTAAACCTGCACAGAGCTGTTTATGCTGAAGCTACTTGTCCATCTTTTTAAGCTTTATCTGCTCACCCCAAATCCTCCTGGAACCTTTCCTTCCTCCATCCCACGCAGCACTGCCAGAATTGCTCTGTACAAAATCCTCTTGGAGGTAAGAGCAGAGCTGCCCCTGGCTCTGGGAGTGGGATGGGGGCTGTGGGGTCCTGTCCCTGTTTCACTGAGAAGTGCCTGAAACCTCCTGATGAGCTTCGTTTGCAGAAGAGAAGGTGATGCAAACCTGGCTGAGAGTGTTTTGCTCTGAGGGGAAAGATCTCCCTTTCCCAGAAAAGCATCTCCTGACCACCAGAGCAGATCCCATCAGTGCAGTCTGCTCTCCTGGTCCCTTCAGAGTTGGGGCTGAGTGATGCATGACTGAGCACCATCCTCCTCCTCCTCTGTGTGCCCTGGCCTCACCACAGTGCTCCCAGCTTGAGGCTCCTCACTGGCAGCTCCAGTGACATGGGTGGTGCTGGGGCTCCCTCTGTTCCTACAGTGCTCTTTTATCTCTGGATAAAATCATAATAAAAGCCAAAAGGCAACGTTAATAGTGGAATATTAGAGAGGGCTGGGAGAGGAAGGCTCCTGCCTGTGGCCATGGCACAGCTGGGGGCCCAAGCATGGACCCACAGCTGCCACTGGGGGGAAAAAAAACCCCCAAATCTACAATTTCTGTGCTTGGCTGAAGTGTGCTGATGTGGTGCTCAGGCAGGGGAGGACAGGCTCACCCCAAGGCTGGCACGGCAGAGATTCCTGTTACCTTTAGGACAGGTAATCAGACCTGTCTGAATAATAACCTGGGGTTATTAGACCTGTCTGGGTAAAGCCCAGTGCTGAACCTGCCTGTGCAGGGTGGGATCCTGGTGCAGCCTGCCCAGGGACCAGCGCCCCTCGGCGTGTGGGATGGGGCACAACCAGGCACAAAATGCAGGCAGAGGCTGAAGCACTGCCTGTAACCAGCAGAAAATGTTCCAAGTAAGGAGAGGCTTCGCAATAATTTCCACATTCCGTAATTTTTCTCAAGAGGGGAAGAGAGGCAAGCCTGGAATAATTACCCATACAAGCAGTCATTGAAATGTTCTTTGCTGCGAGTACTGATCACTTACTGTATTTAACAAGACAATTTTGGCTCTCGGCGCATAAAAGCAAGCAATGATTAAAGCTCTTGTTTTCAGGGTCCATGAGCCAAAGCACAAAAGTCTGTTGCTAGATCCAAGTCTGGGCTTGGCAACCAGCTCCTACATGGGGAGTGAGCCAAGGTGAAGTGGCTCCACTCGGTGTCTGTGGGGTTTAGGGTGCTTTGGAGCTCAGGGGGTGCTGGTGTTCCCACTCTGCTGATTCCAGGGGGGCATCTCCAGCGGTGGCAACTTGTGCCTTCAGCCCTGGAAGTGATTTGGGGTGTTCTGCAGGAGGTGGAAAGTGTGGCAGCTCCTTGGGGCTGGGAAAGGTTCCTTGGTGGTGGGAAGGAGCAGGTGCTGAGCTGGAGGACAGTGTGGGAGATGGGGTGTCTGCTGCCTTCTTCCTCTGTGGCTGTGGAGCAAGAGGATATTTGGGGGGACCCTGGGAAGGCAAGAGGCCTCAGTGTGTTCAGGCAGCAATGTAAAGCTGGAGGCAGAGCTATCTGACACCTTATGCTGCCTGGATTTGGGGATCCCAGGTTGGGAATTCTGGGTTTCCAGGGTGCCTGACTCTAAACTGAAGGAGCTGTTCCCTGGTGAGAGGCCACTGGGATATCACGATTGCCCAAGGGTAAAACTGAGCAGGGCTGCTGAAAGCACCCTTTGTGCCTGGCTGGCACCACCCTGCTTGGAAACCCTGCCCTGAGCTGGGGCTCCCAGCATCACTGAGGGTGTTACTGCAGCACTCCCATCACTGCTGTTGTGCCTCAGTGGAGGTTCCTGACTGGAGATCTTCTCCCAGACTGGTTTCATGGCAGAGATGTTTGATGCAAGATTATCTTCTCTGGGAAGTGGTGTTTTGGCAGCAAATCCAAGAGGAGTTGCTTGTGAGTTCCCCTTGGGACAATTGGATATGTACGATGTGGTGCTGAGGTCTCTCCTAAAACCAGGCACAGCATCCTGCAGGGATGGGCAGCCCTGGGAACCCCAGGGGAGAGTCTGTGCTTTATTCTGAGGTTCTTCAGGCTGCCCATGTCAGTGGTGCAGTGTCTTGGTGTGAGTGTGCCCTGGTGGAGTCTGACTGCTGGTGTCACACCATGGCTCTGCACTGGGCTGCTGGGAGAACTGGTGTTAGTGGGATGAGCTCTGCCTGGTGTGGACAGGCAGCTCCTGCAATGCTGGTGGCAGAGGGCACAAATCTGAGCAGAGATTGGCTTCTTGCTGACATAAATCAACCTTGTTTGGTTCAGCACAGCTGTGTGATTGAGATCAGGTCAAGATCTGGTTCAGATCTTCCTACTCTGCTTGTTAAGCTCCCGTCCTTGAGGACGGTGTGGGTTCACCCCTGAGCAAAGATAAATGAGTCCCAGTGTAGCAACACTAAATCTATCCAGCCTCGTGCTTGGCTTTCCCAGGTCTTTATTTGCTGCAGGACGAGGAGGGCTTCCAGGGAAATACCAGTTCTGTATGGACAGCATCCTGTAGAGTCCCCTGTGTCCCCTTCCCTGGAAAAAATGCAAGAATTCAGGCATTCCACAGACATTACCGATGCTAATTGAGTAACTGCTTCTGTAGGGCTGTTAGTATTGCTGCCACCTTCTCCTCAGCCATGGTCAAATCAAACCAAAAAAGGTCCCTGCAGAGAGGACTTTTGTTGCAAGCAGTGGCCCCCTGGCTGCCCTGGAGTGTGGTGCTGTGGGGATCCAGTTCCCAGTGTGGCTGTGTCTCTCGGGTGCCTCTGCTCCAGCTTGGATGCAGTCGAGCAGTTGCTTTTCAGTGGTCACTGACCTTCAGGCATGAACTGGGAGCAACCTGTGGTGGGCACAGGGCTGCATGCCACATGCCCAGGGACATCCCTGCAGCACTGGCCATTCTGACTGGGAACCTTGTGCCAGCTCAGGGCACAGCTGCCACCAGGACCCACCTGGGAGCTGCACTGGCTCTCTTGGCTTCATTTCAGATGGAAAAGAGTGTTTCAGCAGCGACTCTGGCAGCCCTGTGCAGTCCTGGCAGCCCTGGGAGGGCCCTGGCAGATGGGCAGCCTTCATCCATGTCCCCTGCTCTCTCGGGTGAGTTGTGCTTGCTGGAATTATTTACTGCACTGATCGATAAGCACCGTGGGCAGTGGGCTGTATTTCATGAACACAACACCACACACGTGCCTACTGCTATATTTCAAAAGCATAAATAACCCTGGGACATGAGCAGAAATCAAAACCAAACAGATGTAAATTTACACCCGGGATTTTTCAACACAGGGAGGAAGGAAACAACACTCCTGGGCTGTGCCCCTCACTGAATCGAGCCTTGCTCCTGCCTTTCCCAGCGTGCCAGTTTTGGCTCTGGCTCTGCTCCTGCCTCCAGCTGAGGTGGTATGGGCTGTGTCCCACCAGCACAGGCAAACCACCTGCTTTCCCCTGTCCCCTCACACCTGGGGACACAGCCCCAGGCTTGCATGAGCAGTTCAAGAGCCCCCCTTGGCACGTCGTGCCTGCCACCGGCCGGTCCCGGAGGTGCCGCTCTGGGGTTTGTTTTCCTAGTGAGCAAATCCTCCAGCAGCGTGTGCTGCACTCTCTGGGTTGTTTGTTTTCCTTCAAAATGCAATATAGATATGAAAACAAACTCTCATAAGGGGAGGGCTGTTCAGCACAGGCAGCGAGGGCTCTGTCCCTTCCCTCTGGTAGCGTTTAAGCGTTTCCCCCATCGGTGACGCAGCCGTTCCTCATAAATCAGCGGAGGTAGGAGCACATTTGCTCCCCCGGCTTTGAAGAGGCGTCAGATCTCTGAACAGAGGCTTCTTGCTGGGTGATCCTCCAGGGCTGGTTCTCATTTCCTTGTAGGAGGTGGGTCTGGAGCCCATTTTGCGTGTTTGGGAAGGCTTGAAGGGGGAGGAAAATGAATGACTTTGCTTCATTTGGAGAAAAAAAAAAAAGGGGAAAAAAATCTTGACACCATGAGCACTGTGCACCATTAACATCCCACTGACACAATTACTTACCAGGAAGACACAGATATTGATTTGGCAGGAAGTGCACGTGCCATGGCAGAGCTGAGGCTGCGGGAGGCTGAAGGTCTCCATAAACCTAAACTGGGCTCCTTGCAAACCTGGGGTTGAGTCTGGTCCTGCCTGGGTTAGACCCACATCACTTCAGGTGCTGCTGTGGCTTTCACCCCTCTGGTGTCACTGCTGGCATTGCCACATGCCCAGGCCCTGCAAGGAGGGTGGTGGCACTGAGGGCTGTGCTGGAGATGGTGGAACAGCTGGTGGTGGTGAGGGACAGGATGGCCACACTCCCCATCAACTCCTGCCTGTCCTTGGGCAGATACATCTTCTAAGTGCCCTACTTGGCCTTTGGAGACCTTGGCAAAGTGTCACCTCTGTCAGTAACGCATGGGGGACCCCTTGGAAGAGGGGATGGTGAGGGATGGAAAGAATGTGGCATGTCTGAGGGTCCCTGGATGGGCAGTTGCTGCCTCTGCTGCAGGATCTCTGTGGTGCTGAGGGGCTCAGGCAGGGTCTCTGGAGGGTCCTTATGGTTGGCACAGCTGGCATTGGGGCTGGCAGGGGTCCTGCATGGTGTCTCTGTTGTAGCAAGGGTTTGCTTGCCGTGGTTGCTGCTGTCAGCCCTTGGGAAGAGCCTCTGGGTGCACCCACCCTTTGGTGGCACCACTCCCAGGTGGGTGGGGATGAATGGTGGCACTGGGAAGGGCAGTCCCTGTGATTGAAGCATTGCATCTTCCCTTGAGCATTTTAATGGAAGAAAAACTACCGAGGTTTAGGCATCAAGAGCCCTGAGAAGGGAGGTTTCCTGTTCAACTCTGCCCAATTTTGACTGTCTTGGAGAGGCTGTTAATGCACAACAGTAGCACAGTGGCACAAGGCATCCATTGCTGTCCCAACCATGCTCATACCCTTCCTAAAGCTGTCCCATGTCTGTGTTATCTGGGAAGTGTTCAGGGATGTGTCCCTGCACAAGCTTAAGCTCTGTGTTAGGGCCAGGTTGCCTGAAGAGGAGCATAAGAGGCTTTTCCTGCTTCTCCATCACCTCTGTTGCAGCCTTAGGATGCCTGAGGAGCTGGACACCCTTTGGGAGACACCTTCACCTGGGAATGGCTTGGGTGCTGCCCTGGGGGAGCATTGCTGCCGGAGCCAGGACCGCCCTGGTCATACAGGCAGCAAGAAACTCCCGGGAAGAATTTTCAGGAATTTATCTGGCAGTTTTTTCAAGGTAATTGTAGCAGGAAGGTTGAGCTGGAACATTTCTGCTGCGCTGGGCCGTTTCCACCGCGGAGCTGGCAGCGGGAGAGCTGCTGAGTGAGGAGCCGGCGCTGCCATATGGAGCTGTGCTCTGGCTGCTCGCTCACGAAAAATCCTGCGGGGCCAGGGCTTGGCAGCCCCTGTGCAGAGCCCGAGGCTGTGAATAAATGTTACTCAGCGGCGGGGCTCGGTGCTGCAGTATCCGGCCCGCGCTCAGAAAGCGCTGCACTTGGCCTGGGTTCAGCACAGCACTGCACATGTGCTCAGGGAGAAGCACAAGAGCTGTCCCAGGGAGAAATTCTGTGTTTAACAGCCCTCTCTGCCCGAGCTGTGCTTTCATCTGACTTGACTTTTGCGCCTTGAGTTTCCCTTGGCTTTCCCAGTGGAGGCAGCCCCTGTGCTCCTTCTGTGTCTCCACTGAGTGTGGCTGAGACAGGAGCCTTCAAAAGGGGACCTGGGGATTTGCTGAAGAAGGTGGCAATGGGGAGACTGAAACGGGCTGGCAGGGCTATGTCTTATTTCCAGTGCTAAAAGCAGGGAAGGGGGAGGAACTAATTCACTGAAATTGGAAGACTTTAACATTTTAAGAATGATAAAGCTGAAAATCTCAACTAAATTTTGTATTATGCATAAATAGTCTGTGGGAATTTGTAGCCACCAGGTGCTCCAGAGTCTGAGTGTGGAAGATGCAATGATGAAAGCATGAGGTGCAGGTAAAAAAGTCACCCTGTTGCTGTTAGCTGGGAGCATCTTTGGAAGGGAATCAGTCTTGAAGGCTGGAAGTCACAAACCCATCACTTGCATCCCAGCCCAGTTCCCTGCTGCCTCTGAAACCATGGATTTGTGGCTGCCCCATCCCTGGCAGTGTTCAAGGCCAGGTTTGATAGGCAGAAAGTTGGTCTAGGGTTGGTCTAGTAGAAGGTTTCCCTGCCCATGGCAGGAGGTTTGTAACGGGATGATCTTTAAGATCCCTTCCAACCCAAACCATTCCATGATTTATCCACAAGGTATGGAATCCTGGGCTGGAGGGGTTTCCATCTGCTCCTCTGCTCCTGCCCTCAGTCCCCTTTCATTCCATGACTGGGTAGTTCAGTGCATGAGTGAGCCCCTGGATCAGGACAGCGATCATATGGACAAGCTCCAGAAAGGAAATACTAATGTGGAGCAAGACAAGAACAAATTCCAAAGAATAGAAGAAACCCTTGTTAGATATGAAGCACATTGCCAAGCCTGTGGGTCTGGATGTAGTTAGAGGTGTACAGTGCGCAGAAGTCTGCAATATTTTATTCCAGGGATATGTATTTCCGGGACAAGTTGTTAGATTGACCTCTAGTGTTCATTTTCTTGAGGGGAAAGTGTTGTGATCGAGTCCTGTTTTGCTCGGGTCTCGTACCTTTGCACTGTGTCCAGGCTTTGGGGGGAGGTTTTGTTTTTCTAAGGGATAAGAGCTCCACATGTCAGCGTGGGTCTGCAGCGTTCCCTAACGAGCTGCCTGACAGGCGGCCAGGCAGGCTCTGGGAATGTTGACACACGATTCCCTCGGAAGGGCTGGATGTGGGCCTGGCTCTCGGAGCAGTGGGAGCTGTGCCACTGCCAAGGCCAAACGCTCATCACGAGACCAGAGGTGTGTTTGTGCTGGGAGCTTTAGCTTGGACGGGCTGTCTGGGCTTCACCGGTGCTCAGTTCACGGGATTCTGTGGGGGAATAATTGTATTCACTCTGAGATCCCAGTTTTCTTTTACAGCCTTCCCCGTATGTCTTTAGGAATTATATCCCAAGTTTTCCTCCTTATGAACTGCTCATGCAGGGGTCAAGTTTTAGACGTGGTTGGAAACTGGAGCAACTGATGGCTGGAAGGTTTTTTTCCAGCTTTGTCACTGGAAGACACTTATCCTGTGTGTCCTAATTGGTACTGCTCAGTATCATGTGTCTCCAACTGAAATCCAAATACAATTTGGGTTTGGTTTCATTGATTTGAATAGCTGGAAATGTCTGAATGGCAGCCAACAATGCTAAATATCTTCCTTTTACCCCCCTCAAAGCATTATTCCTCAGTGTCAGAGAGCTGTCACTAAAACTATTTTTAATTGTTGTCTGGTTTAATTCATGATGTTTTGTTGGAAAATATTCATCACTTGATTGCTCAGAGAGGGAGGAGGAAATTCTGGTCTTGGGGAAAGTGATGAAAATTCAAGTCATTTCACTGATCTTACTTAAATTATTTTGGAATTATGTGCAGGAAAAGTTATTCTCTGTAGCCTGAAGGCTCCAAAAAGAAGCACTTTCTATCTCTGTAGTTTCAGGCGAGTTAAACAGCAGATTGAGGGCTTTAAAATCTTGGGCAATCAAAGCCTGAGCTGCAAAAAAAGCAAGAGAATTGAAGAAAAAAGCCTTGTGTCAGCATTTTCAAACAGTGAATTCTCCTATATGGGCACCTTATTCTGACTTGTTGCTTTGAAAATTACCCAGAAGGGTTAGTTCTGGGATATGTTTGTTTACTAATCATTCACTGCTAATTATTATCTGCTTAGTGATGATCCAAAAGGTCTTAGATTTCAGTTTTGGTGGTTATTTTTTGAAGTAATTCTGCAATGATCACCTGAGGGGACCTGATTTTGGTGTAGGGGCTCCTGTTCCTCTCTGGGCTGTGGGGCAGGCCAGGTCTGGTTTTAAAGCAGCTTCACCTGAGTTCACAGAGGGAACAGGGAGACTTTGTTGTCTTGAGAGCAGCTGTTGTTTCAAAATGCTGTCCTTCCTGGGCAGCTGGAAAAGGCAGGGCTGACATGGCCCACATAGATTTACACCTTTTAAAAAGCCCCTTTTTTTTTTTTTTTGTGATCTTTGCCAGCAGAGAGTCTTTTCTTGTGCAGAAGGAGCCCTTGACACGTGGTCCTGTTGGCTCATACTTGCATTCAGAGTGTGAGCTGTCTGCAGGCTCATGTGGATACACCAGCCTCAGGTCTTGGCATCTCCCCTGGCCCAGAGAGGTCAGAATTAGCCCAGATGAGGTGGGAACCGGCCACAGTTCACGTTGATTTTAAATTAAGGCTCTGGGTTGTTGTGTTTTTCCATGCTGCAGGAGGTCGTGGAGCTGCTCAGAGCAAGGGAATCCTGCTGGAACAGCACTGGGATGAATCCAGTGCCGGGACCAGGATGGGGGGAAGTGAGAGCTGAACAAAGGCTCACTGAGGTGATGGGGAGAAATTTAGATTCAATAGCCCTGAACACACTGAGCACCTGTTGGCTGCATCAGCACCTGTGTTGCTGCTCCTAAGGATGTCCATCATTACTCCATCAGTGCTCCCAAGGCTCAGCCAGTTCAGGTATCAACCAAAGCCACCGAGCACTGAATACCTTTAATAATTTGCTGCTTTTAATGCATTCAGTCAAGCCAATTACATAAAATTACAGGTCTGCCCTTTCCATTTTACCAATTCTCTGGGTCCTAAGAATGTATAAATATTCAATGAGCCCTCTCAGTAAATGCTGCGGGCAGCAGAAAACTTGCAGAGCAAATATTTTTATATTGCTCTGGTTTTGAAGATCCTTTAGAAAATGATTTCTGAAACGTCTCTGCTAGTGCTGGACTCTCTTCCCCTGAATGCAAACCCTGATGGTCACGTAACAAATCACTAAAGTGAATTACAAAATGGCATTTGACCATGCCAATGAGTGTAATTTAAATAAATCTATTCATGAAGGCCTAATTAGCAGGGACTGGGTAATTTGCAGCAGTGGATGGGAAGTCTCTGCCAATCACAGATTGAATCCGACAGAGTGCTAAGTGCTGCTGAAGTGTTGCAGAGTTAAAATCACTTGGAGCTTTCAGGGATCAAGCATTAGATCAGAAAAATATTGAATTTATACTGTTGCTCTCCCACGGGGGGAGAGGGGAGCTGGTCCTGTGTGGTACAGGGACATCAGGAAACTGCTTGTGGCCTTTCTCTTGCCTCTGTTTTTCCAGTTGTTAAAGGGAGATAACGATTGGGTTGGATTTTAGAGATCACTTTGTGGTCAATTGAGGAGGAAAACTTGAGTAAAGCTGAGTACAAGTTGAGTAACATTTGCTTTTGCAGGCACTCTTTGGTGTTTGTGCTAAAAGTCACTAACAGGGAGAATCAGTTGACGTTGTAAATCGATGGGATAAAGTCAGGTCACACATTTTCTTGTTGTGAGCACCAAAAAAGATGTTAGTTTTTTACAGTAACCGAAAGGACTCCAAATCCCTGACCATCCCCCGAAGTGCCAGGTATGAATGGGAGAATTCACAGTGACACCTGAGACAGGCATGTCCATCAAATGAGTTCTTGGCTCAGTGTCTGCAAGTTAGAAATGGAGCATCTGATCACATCTCGGAGGGAAAGAGCTCTGGTCTCACATCCACTGCCTTTGTGCATCCTGTCACGATGGCCCTGATAACGTCTCCCCAGCAGCAGCTATCATGGGAAAGGAAAAAGCAGCTTTTTCTTCAAAATGTACATTGAAAATAGAGGTGGAGCTAACCCACAAAGCAAACCCCCTCGATCATTAGCTGTCTAGTGAGGCCGTGGGGACGCACAACAGGATTCTTGTTCTGGTGGCTTTGAAATGGAACAAAGCCGGGCCCTGGATGGGACACGGCGGCGTCGGGTTTCACCTGCCCTTTGTGCCTGTGGGAGAAAAAGCAGCTCAGCCTGGACAAAACCTAGTGGAAGTGCTGACCATGGTGGCAGCACAGGATTCTTGCTTGGTTCTGCCAGGCCCCACTGGAGCAGGTGCTTATATCCCACCAAAACCTCGCTGAGATGGTTTGCTCAGCTCAGCAAATCCTGAGCTCGAGCTCAAAACCTGCAAATCTGTGGGCTGTGATCCTGATTTATCACCTTCTGCAGCAGTGGACACCCCACAGGTCTCGTTTCAGGTTTGTTTTCCTGGTTTACTGTGCAATTGTGGCTGGAAGAATGACACTTGTACCTTTGCCAGCATTTTCCAGCCAGTGTGCACTTTCTGCTTCCCATTGGATTAGAAGCCCATCACCATGGTCATTATATTCTGCTTGTCCATTGAATTGAGATAACTGAAACAATATAACTAACAAAAAAATACCATATTCTGCTTACTGGAGACTTCAGACTTATGGAACAAAGTTAGATCCATGGATCATGCTATATAAAAGGTGACCTAAACCCTCCCCAAGGCTGTCAGTTCCCTGGCATGATGTTTGTCATCAGCACAGGATAATTATCACGGACTTTAGAGACACAATAAATACGAGAGCACAGGTGGTGTCCATTTTCAGCTGTTTAATTGAAGAAATGAAAGGTCCTGTAATACTGAGTCAACACAGAGAATTTGTCAGGGTACACTAAAAACTTCAATAGCCGCGACCTTGAGGTTATAAAATTACTCATCAGGAGTAAAGTTTTTCATGATGCAGAAGTGAAGGGTATTGATTTTTAAAAAAAAAAGATTTAATATGCAATATAAATTGACAAAATGGCTCAATCCAGCTCCTTGCAGGGCCTGAAAACTCAGGAATTGCTGGGTGCAAATCAATACAAATAATATCTTAAACGATGAATTCTAATTCATTTATAAAATACAGGTTGCAATTTTTTTCCTTTAGAGCTAGTGAGGAAAAAAAGGAAAAAGAAAGTAGGGAATGGTTTCTCTGACAATTTCTGGAATTTGCTTTGTCTTGCTGGTGTGCATTTATGACTGTAGAACAAACCTGACTTCAGACTCTTGCGCTGGAGCTTTGTTGGCTTTGAGTCATGGAATCACAGAATGGTTTGGGTTGGAAGGGAACTTAAAGACCACCCAGTGCCACCCCCTGCCATGGGTAGGAACACCTTCCACCAGCCCAGGTTGCTCCAAGCCCTGTCCAACCTGGCCTTGGACACTTCCAGGGATCCAGGGGCAGCCACAGCTTCTCTGGGCACCCTGTGCCAGGGCCTCCTCACCCATCCCAGGGAAGGATTCCTTCCCAATTTCCCATCTAACTCTGTTGTTACCTCCTCAAGCCCAGGGGCTTGAGACCCACCGGTGATCCTGCTGAGTGCAGGAATGTCATCAGTGGTTTGGAAAACCTCTCCCCTGGTGCTGTGCTGGCCCTGAGGATGCTCCCACGCAGTCAGGGCTGCGGAGCCCTTTTCCCGCCACTGCGCCGGCGCCATTTTGTCTCCTTCACGTACCTGAGGGGTCCGTGAGGGGCTTAAGGGGGTGCATGATGGACTGAGGGGTCCACGAGGGGTCTGTGAGGGACTGTGGGGTACATGAGGAGGTTGAGGGGTAACTGAGGGTGTGCATGATGTGTGAGGGGTCCATGAGAAGGTTGAGGGGTCTGTGAGTTGCTTGAGGGGGTGCGTGATGGACTGAGGGGTCTGTAACTGAGGGGGTATGTGATGGCATGAGGGGTCCACAAGGTAGCTGAGGGATCTGTGTGGGGGTACATGATGTGCTGAGGGGTTTGTGAGGGGGGCGCAGCTCCTGCTGCAGCCTCCCCTGTCAGGGCCTGGAGCGTATTAGATCCTAAATGACCTTTTTTAAATTTTCCTCCCATCTGTGCGTTCCCAGTGGTGGTTCCTCTGACCCGACTCAGCCGGTGTGAGGTACAGGCACTGAACAATATTTAACTTCTTCGGAGGTAAGAATATTGCCATGCCTTGGAGGGATGCTGAGGTGACTTTCCTGCATAAGGAAATGTAAATCCTTCCATCTAATGGTGTGGGAACAGGTTTAAGGGACCCGCTGTTCAGCGGTTTCTCTAAGGCAAATTTGGGCTGTCTCTCTGTGAGAGCGTAGTTTGAAATGCTCTCTTAGAGAAATCACTTTTTTTCTGAGATCACTGCTTACCTTTTTAAAATGTAGACTATTTCTTCTCTAGTTCAACAGACCTTTACCCTATTGTCTGATAAAATGGTTAACAATTCTCACACAAGGTGCCAGGTATAAAGACTGCAAAAGCCTCTCAGGACTTTGTTATAAACATTGAACAGGCATCCAGCAATTCCCCCCTATTTAAGGTTATTGAAATTTGGACAATGTGTTAGTTCCTTTTACAAAAAGAAAGTAGAATCTGACAACTATTTGTTAAATATCTAAAAGTCTCTGAGGTACCCATGAAATAATAAGAGGCATTCAGAGGGGCTAACAAAGCCCCAGTTTGGCATCACTGGAGAGGACCTGCGTGCTCACAGAACTGGGCAGCCTGGAAAGAACTAATTTTCACAAATTTTATTTTAATAAATTCATAACTTTTCTACTTTAAAGAAGGAATAAACTCACATTTTAAAGTAGTTTAATATTAAGTCCAAAACCTCAATTAAGGTGCTTTGCAACCCAATGCTTTTCTTTCCTCACATATAAATTGCCTTTTTTATATGAGCTGCCTCATTAAATTCAGTTGAACTTCCCAGAGAGAAGGAGGGTAAATATTTTTCAGAGGCTGGTGCTAATGGAGTCATTTAATGATGAATAATAAATAAAAATCACAGACTTTTATTTGAGAAGCATAGGTGGAGTAGTCACAGTAAAATTCATAACTTCCATCGCCAAATCCAAACAATAAAGAATTGTCTACTTCAGATGGCTTGAAATGCCTTTTATTGAAAACAGATGCTATTAGGTCAAAACATTTGTGTTAAAAAATAACTTGTTATTCTCACTGTGAATAGTCTGAAGTGATTTGTTTAGATTTTTAAAGAATCTAAATTAGTTTTCTCCAGTTTCAGATAAAGAATGGCTTATTCTAGTTCAGCTCGGGACTTTGTTGCACTTTCAGATCTGCATCCAAACCTCGCTCGTCCTGTAAGTCTCATAGACATGGTCTTTTTGTTCTGAGTTGAAACACTATCTAACTGTATTATATTACTGCAAAATTATGTAATTGCCATGGATTTAGGTACTAAGAGCATTAGTGTAATTGTCAGACAGAAAGGACCTTCCCTTCTTTGTGTGCAAACCAGCAAAATGGAAATCGATGCTGTTGTTGCCCACAGTCTGTGGGTACCACAGCTACAGATATTGACTGGACAGTTCAATGCCTGAGCATTTGCAGTGGCTGCTGGGTTAGTGAAGACATTGCTGAAGACATTACAGAGTCAGCTTTGTGCAGCCACAATGTATCTGGGACCCTCACCAGTCTTTCACCACACCCGTGAACACAGGCCCCACTCCTGGTGTGCTCAGTCCCTCTGAGCTCGTAACACTGTCCTGAGTTACTCAAAACTCTGGGGGAGAGGTGTTTTACCTGGATCAGTGTCTCCCAGTTGCATGTCAGATAGGATTGTTTCTGTTTCTTTGCAATAAAAAGCAGGTTTGGCTTGGAAGGGATTTAAAATCACAGAGTGGTTTGGCTTGGAAGGGACTTAAAGCTCATCTCATTCCACTGCCCTGCCATGGCCAGGGACACCTTCCACTAGACCAGGTTGCTCCTGAAGAGAGTGAAAACAAGTTTTCCTCTTTCCACAACTTTTTATTTGAGAGGGGCAAAATTTAACCTTTTTTTTTTCCTTCTCTTTTTTGAATTATTATTTTGTTTTAAACAACTGAAAGAGAAATCACAGAAAAGGAACAATCTAAGAGAAGCTGTTTTATATCCCAGTCATATTAGATTTTTTTTTGCATCTTTTCATAAACTCCTGTTCTCCAGCAAAGCTAATTTTACATTGACAGTTGCTCTGAAATAACGACCCACTAACTCAGTTAAAAGCTTTTATTTACTCATCTTGAGTATTGCAGTTAGTAACATATAGTAGTGAAAGTATTTTTATAAAACAGCAATTCATGATAGAACGATCAGTGTGTGTTTAGGATGTTAAAACAGCTGATCAGGTATCATTTAAAGCACCAAAATATTTATTAGTTTGCTGTTTATTTTTGAAAGTAAAATAGGTTAAAGTATAAACACTTGCAGTGCGTCCATGGTGTAGCTCAGGATTTGGCTGAGCAGCCTCAAGCAGTGCTCTGCCAAAAGAGGCAGCACGACTCTCTTCCAAAGGTCTGTGTTCTGCTCCTCCTCCTTGGTGAAATTAGTGCTTGGGTAGTTGCACAATAAGCTGATCAAGGAAATGATCTCTGGAAGTTTTCCTTCTCCCTCCCTCCAACATAGTTTCCAGCCAGATCACTTCCCTCTGGCAGCTCGCTGTGCAGGCCTGGTGTCAGAGACAGAGAGAGGAATGAATTTCCAGCAGGGACACGCAGATTTCCTTTGGAAGCTGCAGATTTCCATCAGCTTAATTCCTGTGGGGAGCCATCTGAAATGTCAGTTCTTTTGACTGGTGGCGAGATGCAGGCAATGCACTCTGATTTAAGTGATAAACGCTTTTTAGAGAAACAAAATCAAAACCAGAAAACTGAAATTGTAACCTAAATCACTCTGTGCTGTGGACAGAAAGTGTTCCACCAGAAGATGCACTGACTTGGGTATTGCCCTGCTGCACAATGTCCTCCTCGTGAGTGCCTGTCACTGCAGGATAAGGCAGTTCCCTTGCTCCCTCTAGTGATTCCTGCTTTAAAAAAACTGAACTCCACCACACAGCTACATATTATTGATAATATATATCTCTATATATCTTCATGGGTGTGTTTGCTCCCAGTAGTTTTGTTTGACAATTAAGACCAGAAGGCTTTTACATAATAAACACAGGTTTAGCAAAGCAGAATAAGATTGATTTTGGTTTCAGTCACCAAGAAAGTTCCTTGCCTCAGCTGCCAGTTGAAAGACAGCAGGAAAGAGGCACCTGTAGAAATTGGGGTTGCTTACAGGAGGCCAAGGTAACTGCCCTCCCCGTGGGTGCACACGTGTGTCTCGTGGTGCTGACAGCCAGGGAAACCTTGGATGCTTAACTGGAAAATAAATCCTGTCCAGACTCTTCATGGTGCATTTAAGGAGATCTGAGACCTGTGCAGAGAGCATGAAACAACAACACTGCTGCCTACCTGAGGAGAGATTGCTGTAGAACAGCCAAAACTGTGACTGCTCGAGGTGAACTTTTGTCCTGCCATTGTCTTTGCAAACAGAAACAGATGTATTGCTTTTAATATTTTTATTAGTGGCTATTTTTTCTTGAAGTAAACTCGTGTGTTTGTCTTTCAGCTTTCATATGGTACATGTGGAATAAATAGATTAAAATGATTACCAGTCAGAAATATGTTTATTATCATCAGTAGAGTATAATTCCACGAAATCTAATTCATCATATACATCTGTGTTTAATCCTTGTATTCTATAATCTCTTTATTTTTCAGAATGTAATCGGTGTGGTTATTGGGAAAACAGATGTCAGAAGCTTTCCAGACCGAAAAAGTACAGTCCCTTTTAACTATTTTTACTTCATTTGTTTAAATGGGATAATTTGGCATAGATGGCTGAAATCACTATTTAAATGATAAACAGACTCCTCAGTCTAAAATGTATAGAATAAAAATGCACACCAAAAAAAAAATTGTGTGTGTTTGAGAACCAAGAAAAAAGAGCAGCATTAGTCTGGCTAAACCTTATCAATTAGAAATTGGAAAAGCTGCATCAGGGAAGTGTTTCAGGCTCTGAAGCTGGTACCAGTATGAACCCAGCCTTCCATAAATACTGCTGGAAGGGATCAGGTGGATGGGCTGGTGTAGCCCCTTCCCAAACACCAGTGTGTTCCTGCACAGCCTGCTGACCTCTAGTGGGAGGAAACTCCTGGCAAATCCTAGGAGAGCATATATTCCAGTTTTTGTTCATATATTCCAGTTAGAAAAGAAGCTGTGCTGAGAATTGTAACAGTGCTGTTTGGTTTTTGCAGACATTGGTTCTGAAAGATACACCTTCAATTTTACCATCCGTGACTCACCAACTTATTTCATAAACGTGCAGTCCTGGGGCAGAGAGGAATATATCAGATCCCTCTCCGAAAGCTTCAGGGTTGGGGACTGTGGTAAGTCAGAGCTGATTCTTGCCACGTTTCTGTGTGTGTGTAAACCAGTGTTTTGTGTTGGTGGCTTTGCTGTGTTTTTCTCTGAGGACTCAGAAAACAGTCTAATTGGAAACAAACTGTTCAGTTATGTCAAGTATAAAGAGGAAAGGACCGAGATTCCGGGGATTTAAACTCAAAACCAGTAAATATGTCAACAAAAAGACCAGACACAAACCCACTGAGTGCAGCCACTCAGAACTGGCCTGTAGTTAACTGGTCTAAAGTCTTACATTATATTGACTTCTTATAAATGATTAAAAATAACCTCTGTAAAGTAGTTTGGTGTTTGTCCTCCCTTAGTTACAGATATGACTATGATAAAACCACCACAAAAATCTTGTCTTTATTTGCAGTATGTGCTTTTATCTTGTTAAATGAATAGAAAGCCTTTGCTGCCCACGGTTGTTTGGGTAAAAGCTGTGACCATGCAGAGTACACACAAAAACACTCAGGGCTGTTGTGTTTCCACCACGTGTCCTCAGGACTCGTGGGGGACTTTGGCCATAGCATGAGCTGTCTGAACAGATGTGGCTTTCAGCATGAAAACATTTGGCAGTAGTTCTTTCACACACCTTTTCCTTTCCAAGCCAACCTTGAAAATAACAATTTTTAGAGTAATCTCTCTTTCTATGTATCTATAAGAAACTTTCTGACATTACTAACATTGCTTATCAATGTTCTGTTTTAGTTACAATCGAAAACCCTTTAATCCAGTCAAAGGAAGCAGAAAGGGAAGAAAAATTCAACCCTGTAACTCCTAGGTAAAATTTAGAGTGGTAGTTTTTTCCAGAAAGATCAAAGTTGATACTTGCTTTAGTTGCCAGCCAGTTGCAGCAGTTGGTAGAAATATTTGGGGTTAGTCTTCTTGTGTAACTGTGCCTTCCTCCCTGTGTTCATGTCTGCTCAAATAATCTCAAAGGGGAATGTATTTCTCAGTATATGGTGATAAAGTAATTATGTTCTTTGTAACTACACAGTAAGTTTCATTCTTTGAGTAAAGTCTACTCCAACTTTTTCTTGAGGGAAAGCAATAAAGGAATGAAGCTGTTTTCTCACAGGAATTAGCACGTTACCCTGTTGATACAGTGGTGAGTGCAATGCTGGTGCTGTGATTTGTTCTGTGCACACTCCCCAGTTGCTACAAATTACTGCTCAGTGAAAATCATTCAGTGGTCAAAGCCTCCCCATGTCACGAGGCAGACACCAGGCTCCTTTCTCTGCTGCACCTGCCTGTCAAGGACCCTCAGGATTATTATTCCCTGGGGGATATCGTTGCCAATGGACAAAGCCTCAATGGAAGGATCCTCAATGTGCTCGCAGCTGTGATGTCAGTAAGTCAAGGAGCCCCAGGAGTGTGAGAGTTCTCTGCTATACCCTGAGTAACTTCACTGATAATGTGGATTTTGGGCCTCAGAGGGGACAGGACTCAGTGGGGTGGCTTGTTCAGGTTGGAGCCACTTGAGCTGAGTGACAACAACCACACACACCCTTTGAGAGTTTTATCAACAGCACGAGGGGGAAGATTTAGTGGTCTCATTTTTTAGTAGCCTGCACAGGTCCCCCCCCTCCCCTTCCCTAACTCTTCTATTTTCTAGGTTATTGCTTTTATTCTCCTAAACACCTAGGAGAGGAGAAGTGACTGCTTCTTTTTCTTTTTAAAGGTTGGGGAGCCAAAGTACTTTATGACTTCAGACAAAAGGAAAGGCCAGAGATGTGAAGTGAAGCTGTACGATGAAACAGAGAGGTCTTTTCCAATAGTGTGGTAAAATGTCTTTTTATTCACTAAAGGACACAAATTAATGCAAGAGTGGGTACATAAATCAACTGTAACACACACCTGTTATAGCACTGGTTTTTAATTTAAATGCATTGTTATTTGGGAGGCAACTGTGATGAGGCAGCAATGTAGACTGAAAAGAGACTTAAAAAAGAGATGTATTGGAGTGGCCTTACATATATTGTGCAGTTTTATGGCTTGCTGACAGCCTGCTGGCTCACAAATGGCAAAATGAAGCTTAGCTCCAAATAGTTCCTTTTTTTAATGTGGACATTTGAACTAATTCAGGAAATGGCATTTAAAACCAGCTGCAAAGGCTGGATGTTCCTTCCACAAACTGGGGAGGGGAAAGAGGAACGTGCTTCGTGTTTCAAGGCCAGCAGAATTAACAAGGGGAATGGAAATAGGTTGGAACAATTTAAAATAATGCAGAAACATTTTGATACAACTTTGGCCATGTTTTCAAACTCTATCCCATTTACAAGCACAGCTATATCCACACCATTTATGCATGGAAACAGTTAAGTTATTTCAGAGGAACATTTGCATTTTGCCCACAGTCTGTTCAATAAACTCGTGCCTTATCTATGTGCAAGGACAGGTGGGGGTGTGGGGATTCACTGGCACTGGGTTTGCTGTTTGTTGGTTGAAAAGTGACTTAAATGACCTTTGTTCCCTCGAGAGAAGGAGCAAGACAGCACTGCACTGTGTGAGCTGAGAGCTGTGTTACCATCAGTGGGGTGTTTAACACAGTTTCTGCTCACAAACACAAAATAAGCATCTCCAGTGTGAAGTCTTCCAGCCCTTGGGCTGCCACCAGTGTTAATTTGGAGCAGCACCTCCCAACAGCCTTGTTTCAGAGCTGGTACTTGAGCAACAGCATTGCAGAGAAGGGATTTCAGAGCCCATCAGTGAAGAGGTGGCTGAGCAATGTTAGATGGAAATAAAATATCTTAAATCTTTTTTCAGGGATTAAGCAAAGAACCCACCAGAACAAATCCGTGCTTTGGCAGTGTCCTTGCCAGCCAAATTTAGGAGGAACTGAATGAGATTTTATCAAGGGACCTAAGCATGAAATTACCATTTTGAGGGATACCACTGACCTCACTCCAGTCTCCTCTCCAAAGATTCCAGTGTTGGAAAGTGGCTGAACATCTGGCCAAGGGATCTGAGCAATCAGC
This sequence comes from Pachyramphus minor, assembly GCA_013397135.1. NCBI lineage: Eukaryota > Metazoa > Chordata > Aves > Passeriformes > Tyrannidae > Pachyramphus > Pachyramphus minor. The sequence goes on from VYXB01007864.1 coordinate 341,878, forward strand.
CTGGCCCCCAGCACAGGCTCAGCTGACAAACACGTCAGCTGGGATTTGCTTTAGTTAGAAATTACTTCTATCACAGCTCTGAAACACACATAGCATTTTCCCAGGTATATTCTGCATTTCCTCATTTATTTTATCCTGCTTGGCATGGGATAAAATAGGGCCTGGGTTAGACTGTACAGTTACTTGCCCAGAAAGCATCCTGGCTGTGGATGCACGTGGCATTTCACTGCCATGTGTGTGTAACAAAGGAGTCACATCCCCTTTGACTAATTATATTTTAATTATATTATTTAGCAGTTAAGTGCTAAACAGTTTGAGTGCTCCTTCAAAAATGTTTTGATACATTCACTTTTGTTTAATTTAGTTGGGATAATGAATCCATCCAGCTGGCACAGAGTTGGATCCCTCAAGAAACAGGTATAACAGTCTGGTTTTTGTTTTTACTGTAGTTCTTAATGTCATACTTATTCTACAGTAACAGGTTTTTTGGTTTTTTGTGTTTTTTTGTGCACAGTTATATTTGCATCAGATGTGAGAATAAATTTTGACAAATTCAGGAACTGTATGACTGCAACTGTGATATCCAAAACCATCATTACAACTAACCCAGGTAGGAGCTGCTGAAGTATTGCTTTGGTATTAATAATAATTATAGGCTATAATGCAATAATTAATGTATTGGAAGTCTAATTTCTTCTGCTTGTTTGTCTCACAAAGCTCCCTGCTTTTTGTCTGATATGTAATGACCAGTGCCTTTGGCTTCCACCCTGATTTGATTTATTTGATTTATTTTATTGTATTTTATGTATCTAAACAGTCTTCATATATTCAATGCAGAACTAACAGTTAAACTAAAAAAAAAGAAAAGTGGCTCTTGGCTGATTCCAAGAGACAAAGTGTTGGTGCTACCAGAACACAAAGTTGTTATTTTAAATATAATGCTACTGTCATTTTTCCATGCACCATATCCTAATAACTTTTAAAAATACGTCTTCAGAGACAGCAGAAGCAAATGTCCTCTTCAGCTTCATCAAGGACAGTGCCCAGTCAGGAGCTTTGCATGACACACTGAAGGAGCAGGCAAACGAATCTGTTAACTGTAAGTAGGGATGCAGACACTGAGTTTATTTAAATACATCCTGTGGTTTCACAGTGCAGCTGCAAGAATTCTTGCTCTGTGTGTTCAGAGGAACAAAGCTCAGGTACAGCCTGGCTCAGTATTTAAATCTGGAATGTCATGATTAGGGCTGTCCTGTACTTTATTCATTAGGTATCTTCAGCTGACTGTGCCAGCTGCAGCCTGTCTGGTGTGTTCTTTCTGTCCTGAATAAATATGAAAAACTGAGAGGGAAAGTTTTTGTCAAAAGCTCGTTTTGAGGGATACAAAGATTAAATAGTAGGTATTTTGCTGACTTTAGTTGCCTTTTGTTTGACTTTTTTAACAGGAAGGTGTGGGGGGCTTTTCTGATGCTTTAGATCAAATCCTCTCCTTTTTATTACCTTCAGATCCTTTGTTGTTGTTGCTCTTCTGAATTATTTCTTACTCAGACACACTTAACATGTCTTTTATTTTAGTGGAGACTATAGTTGATGTTTATACAGTGGAACAGCTGAAGGAAAAAGCTCTCCAGGGTGATGGGAAAGCCGACCCTGTCTATGGCATTATTTATGGCTACATTTCCACCCTGGACATTGATGATAATGTATCCAAAGTTATGCGCAACAGATGGTGAGCAACTGCTTCAAACTCTGTTAAAAACTGCTTGTCCTCTTCCCCTGACCCAAATGAGATGGAACACCATTTTAGTCATTTCTGGAAAAGAAATAAAGCTCCTCTGGAGGATGCCATGTGGATTTCTGCTGTGTAGACTTCCACAAGTAGCAAGGAAGAGGAGTTGGCTCCATGAAGGACTTGCTCTTTCTGGTCCTGGAGCCAAGAAAAAAAGAGGCCATTTTGTCCCAGACAGACTCGAAAGTTTAGAAGATGAGAAATTTTTTTTAAAGGACAAAGTCTCTGGGGAAATCTCAGTCTAGAAAAATGTTTCAAGCAAGGAGGAATTGCATATGTGCATTAATTATCCTCTTCTGCTTCAGCTCGATCTGCCGGTTCGTCGTGAACGAAATGTCAAACACTTGCACTTTCTGCAGCGACGTCTCTCCAGAGTCAAAGTCAACCTTTGCAAGCTTTGACATCCTCGTGGATGTGACAGATCACACAGGAACTCTGCATTCCTGCTACCTGTCTGACTGTGTGGCTGAGGAGACGTTGGGCTGCACAGTAAGTAGAGAGCAATTAGGTTGCTCTTTGAAGCCTGATAACAATTACAAGTGTATGTCAATGTTCTTTGTGTGTGTGTTGAAAAAATTGCACCTATGTATAGACATATACAGAGCTTTTTAACAAGTCCAAAGCTAGAAGTCAGCAGCTGCTAATGAGAATTGTGTTGAATGTAAGAGTGAACACCCAATTCAAAATATTGCTTTATTTTAATTCACACTTTTCTGAGAATGTGGTTGGAAATCCCTAACTTTGATTCTCAATTTATTCTGGTTAATTTGACTGCCTTGGTACATTTTCACACCAAACACTATGTTTAAATAGAAAAATACAGCTTAGAAGTGTATAAAAAGGGGTAAGATGCTCTTTTCAACATAATTTTGTTGTGGAGATGTTGTAATCACATGCTGAAGTTTCTGGGGTGTCCTGTTAACAGGTCCATGAATTCCTCATGCTGGAAGACGACCAGAAGACTGCACTGAAATGGCAACTTCTTTTGGAACGAAGCAAGATTTATTTCAAAGTTAGTATTTAATCTTAATATAAAACAGGGGCTGTTTTTCACTTTTAAACTTGCCCTTCTTAGCAAAACTGTTCTTACTCTCCCATCTCCCCCTCCTCTGTCCCTATTTCCAGGACAAAGCAAAGGTTTTTCTTCAGCAGTGACAGGCATGTAGCACAAATGTGCACTCACACAGGAAATAGTGTAAAATGCAGATCCATCTGTCAGTCATGCTGTGTGACATCTGAAAATAATCTATGCCAGGGTGCTGCACAGCAGGGAAAACAAAGACCCCTAATTATTTTTCCAGGTTACTTTGTCACCCAACTGGAGAAGTGGAATGAAAGTGAATCTTCTTTCCTGCAAACTGGTAGATCCTGTAGAGGCAAGTCAGAGCTTGTTGGGAAGAGACTGGAAATAAGAGATCATGTTGTCAACAACGGCTGGGAAAAACACTTCCTTCCCTGTGCTATTAGAGGTGGAATTCTTTCGTTGCCAGGTTTTGCCAAGTCTGTTCTGATGGTAAAGAAGGAATATACATTACTAATACCTGTAAATGGGCTTCTGGGTTGATCTTCTTCAGAAAGTAACTTGGGCCTCGGTTTAAATGTTAGTTCTACCAAAGTCAGCCCCTTCCAAGGGGGGTGGAAGGTTTCTTCACTCAGTTGAGATCTCTGGAAACATCAGAAATAACAAATAGGTCAAGATAGATCTGTTGACTTCTGTGTTTTAATTGCCTTGCTACTTTTGTGTTAGTTTAAATAAATAAAGAGCCACTTTGAAACACCGCCTGGGTTTGTGGTGCACCTTGGTGAGTCCAAACATGGAACTTGTGCCAACAGAAGAGGTGACTCTCTTTGGGGCAGACTAAGGGTTATTAGAACAGAGTCATCAATTAGCAGTGCCCTCTGACAAGCAAACAATCAGCTGAGACTGTGAGCAGCAGAGAGAAAAGGACTCTTCTTCACCCAAGTAGCTGTGCTTCACTGGACATAAAGAACCCAGGTGTGTATATTTTGCCTTTCTCCGTGTATTTTTTCCCTATTTTTAATCTATTTCTGTCCTTAGGTTCCCCTGCCACTGGTGTATTTGCTGCATTCTCCAGTCCTTACCTTCTGAGCATGTTGGGACTCAGCCTGTTTGAAACAGTGGGAGATGCCCCAGCCCTCCTCTTGCAAGGGATTTGTCATGCCAGGACACCCTGAGGAACTCGGGTGACCCTCGTGCCCTACCCACCCTTAAAGCAACAGAGAAAACAGCCACAGAAACAGTGAATTCTGACAAGAATCCCTCAGGATTGCATCCCCTAATCCCACAGGTGGGAACAAGGGACTAAACCCCCCAAAAAACGCCGCCAGTGCTGGGTCACTGCACCCCTGTTGTAGCAATTAATGATTCAACACTTTGCAGCCATAACAGTTCAGATTCTGAAGTGCATGTTTCCAATAATTGAATCCCAGCTTGGCTCTGCTGTCAATGCAGGGCTGGAGATCACAGTGCAGGTGATGCATTGCTGCTGTCACCATAAACAGGAATGTTTGACAGGCACGAGGAAATGGAAACAGGACGGAAACTTAATTCCATCCTTCCTCTTCCAGAATTGTTCACCCTGATGCCTATTTTAATTCTGCAGCATTCTGCTTTCTTTTCACAGTGTAATGAGCAGCACCCTGGACCAGGCAGCTCTCACAGAGGTGCCTGACTTGGAGAGACAGGAATTTTCTCTGTAAAACTTCCCACTTTTAAGAACAGATCTTTTCCTAGCAATTATTAAGATGTGACTCGAGTAAATGGAAGCATTTAACTTCGGTGCTTGCACGTATGTGAGAAACCTGTTCCATCTGTTTCTGTCAGAAACAAGTCAGTTCTGTGCAACCTTTGAAAATGGTAAGTTTTGATCTTTCTGTGCGGAGGATTTTTTTAATTATATTTTACAACTCAGTCTGTCGCTCCATGGAATTGAAAGGGAACTGGCTGTCATGCAAACTGGTGGGGAATGTTGGATCAGCTGGAGTTTGGGACTGGGGAAAGTTCCACAGCGTGGCTTTGAGCAGCTGGAAATACTTAAAACCTCCAACTGCTGCACTGCATTGTCTAAGTAACAGCAATTGCTGCAGTTACATTTTTATTAAACTTGGATTTAAATCAGTAAAAGCAAAGACAAGTTTACTGGTGATCTTTACCCAGGAGCCTCTTTATTCTCGATCCTTTGTATTATTTCACTTCTAGAACATATTTAAAGATCAGCTTAGGACAAAACCAATGTGCCAAGCATCTGGCACACTTCTTGCTGCATTCACCCCTTGGAGTGGGAGGAAAAGCCATCCTCGTTTAATTTGTAAGTTTGGAAAATGCAGGAGGAATTGTAAAACCAATCAAAAAATCAAAATCTTTCTTTTGCAGAGCATCCTGAGAAACTTTCTGTGAAGCTGCAGTTGTTGATTTACTGTTACACATATACCTCCTCCATCACCACTTTGATTGATCAAGGATTTTTATTTGTAGGCAATACATTGGCAAAGCTCAAATCATCACAGAGGAGAAGCACACACAGCACTTGGGCCACAGAAGTGTTTGTTCACCAGATGTTCCCCAAGGAGCCTCGTCCCAGGCAGGCTCCTGGTTTAGGATCTCCGTGTTTGCTGGGCCACCTTAAACCGCATGGAGACCACATCCCTGATCCCAGCCTCTATCTCATCGTCGGCCTCCACGGACCCAACTCCTTTGGGAGACCCCGTCAGAATCAAGTCCCCTTCTTCCAGGGTGAATATTTGACTGATGTAGCTGATGAGATAAGGGATGGAGAAGATCATGGAGGACGTGTCCCCCTCCTGCCTCAGCTTTCCGTTCACCTTGAGCCAGATCTGCAGCTTGTGAGGGTCTGGGATCTTCTCCTTGGGCACAAAGTCACTGACCGGGCAGGATGAGCCGAAGCCCTTGGCCAAGGTCCAGGGCAGCCCCTTCTTTTTGCACTCCTCCTGCGTGTCCCTGGCCGTCATGTCCAGGCACAGGGCATATCCCGCCACGTGCTCCATGGCAGCCTCCTGCGACACGGCCTGGGCCCTCTTGCCGATGACCACCCCCAGCTCCACCTCGTGGTGCAGGTTGCGGCAGTAGTAGGGCCGGAGGATGGGCGACCCTTCGCGCACGTAGGCCGAGGAGGGCTTGAGGAAGAAGAGGGGCTCCGCGGGCAGGGCGCTGCCCATCTCCTTGGCGTGCTCCGCGTAGTTGCGCCCCACGCACACGATGTTCCTGCCCCACTCCCAGAAGCGGGACAGCGGTCTGGAGGAGGCCATGGCCGCGGCGCGTCTCCTTCCCGGGGCAGCGCGGCCGCCCTTGGGCTGTCCTTGCCGGGCCGCTGCCGCCGCTCCTCCGCCTCCTCGGCCGGGTCAGCGAACGAGCGGCAGC
>VYXB01007864.1:348121-359494 GCA_013397135.1 Pachyramphus minor
GGCAGGGCCGCGGGGGGTGTGAGCGCTGCCCCGGGGCCGCTCCGGGCGGCTTCGGCCGCGGTTCGCGGCGCGGGCGGTGCTCGGGGTGTGCTCGGGGTGTGCCGGTTTGCGCTGACTCACAGCCCCACGCAGGGCAGGTCCTGCCTGGCGCTGCCGCCGCTGTTCCCGTCCGTGCCCATCGCGGAGGCCCCGCGCAGGTCCCGGGCCCCGCAGCGCCGGTCAGTGCCCGGGGAGGAGGGCGGGGGGCCAGGGCTGGCGTTCGGGCTGGGCTCGGTGGGTGACAGCTTGTGCGGGAGATGTAAACAACCCGCAAAACTGCCCGAGCTTTGCGTTTCTATTCCGGGCCTAAATTCTGAGAGTGTCTCCCTGACGTAGAGCCTGGGCTTTGGCTTAAGAGCCTCTCGGGGAAGATTTGCCGCAGGCCCTTTTGCATCGCTCCGGTTTTAAGGGCTGGAGAAATGAGCGAGAATCCATCGGAGTTCACCGCAGGCACGGGAGCCCTGCTGCTGTCCTGGGAGCTGTCACACGGGTGCCTCCAGCTCTGGCAGCTCCCCGGGCCGCAGGGGGGGCAGGTCGAGCAGGAGCTGCCCTGTGTCTGGGGCCCAGCTCACCTGGTATTGTGAGCTCAAACCCACCGGGTACCCAAAAAATACCTGTGTGCAGAGCGTGCAAAGAGTGAGTGTGGTGTCTCTTGTGAGGCAGTGCAGGGGTGTGCAGCTGGGTTTGGGCGTGCAGTCATGTCTGAGTGACAGCCTCGTCTGACACAGGAATTTTCCACTCTTTTATGTAATAAAACGAGTAACCCAAAATGCTCTGGAGGAAAGGCACGAAGCAGCCCTGTTCCAAGGGAACCTGCTCTGTCAGTCTGCAGCACGTCTGCGTTTCTGTGATGACAATTAACACTTCCAGCTGCAAACCCTTTCCTCTTGGCCACTCCAGCTGTGCCGAGGAGCTGTTCCAGGAAGCCCAAGTGTGTGATTCAGAGGCTGCTGGCTCTGCCCTGCCCACTGCTCTGCTCCAGGCCTGAAGTCAGGAGGGACGTGGTACAAAAGTGAGCAAAAATGAAGTCACTGGGTGTTAATTTTGGAGCAGAGCTGTGTGTGTGACAGGGGTTTAGTGCTGGGCCAGAGGTTGGGCATCACCTGGGGAGCAGCTTTGAGCTGAACCAGCTCTCAGAACATGCCCTGCTCAGAGCAGGTCTGCTGGCCTGCTCCGACTGGGCAGGCTGGAAAGGTGCAGCTGAGCTGCAGATGGGAATGAAGGAGTGAGTTTCTTTTTTGGTGGATGTTTTTTCATTCCTTTGTTGAAATTACACGTTAGAAAACATTTCCTTATGTGGCGTAGCTTGTTTGTTTGTTTGTTTTATGAGAATTGTGAATTAAACATGCAGAGAGGCTTTGGGATCCTGGCCAAGGTTAGAGATGGTTCACAGGAAAGAAGCATTTTAAGTATGTGAATAATTCCTTTGAGTTGAAGTTACGGTTGTGTTTTCTTTTGTTTGATTGTGTTTTTTTCCCATTTAGTGTCTGGCATGCAAACAAACACCCAGTACATACAGCTCTGGTGACTGACAGCAGCCAGAAGTGCTCTGTGTTAGGGAGCAGTTGTTTTTTGGGAATTTTTTTCCCTACCAAGGAATAGTAAGGGCTTTTTTGTGTTGTTCTTTTTTTGAAAGGAGTCTTCTGCTCCAGAGGAACACTTGGCAGGTATGGATGCTTTCCTGAATACTTCACCATCAGTACCCAGTGCATGCCTGTTCCATCCTGCCTTGGGGTTTTCTTGAGCACAGTGTTTAGTTTTACTGCCATCTCCCCTCCTGCCATTTCCCTTCCCTCATAAGCAGGTGGGATGGTGGAGGTAGAAGGGGGAGAAGCTCTGGGCAGTTGCACCAGAGAGGCCTGACAGCTCCGGGCTGGGTTTGCAGCAGGAGCAGCTCTGTGGCTCCTGTCAGGGCTGGATCATGCTGAATCTCAGCCCATGGAGCTGCAGGTCTGTGGGGCTCTTCTCCCTGGAGCAGCCCTTATCAGGGCTGGGCAGGCCTGGGCTGCTTTGGGAGAGTGGGGCAGGGTGATGCCAGCACAGGGACCCCTCCCTTTGGCACCGAGGGAGGTGGCCAAACACGGAGTGTTGGGAGCCTCAGGGGGAGTCGGTGGTGCAGAATGGAACAAGGCTGAGCCAGCACAGCCACCTCTGGGGGTGAGCAAACACCTTGATGGTATTTGCAGGATGAGTCCTGACCTGCAGGGTCTGACACCTCTTTCCCTGCACGTGTGTGGACCCAGGTCTGAACTGCAGGGCCCCAGCAATGGAAGTCCTTGTTCACTTCCTTTCCCTTCCTTTATTTTTTACAGCAGAGCCTCTCAGGGTTTGGTTGTTTAAGTGCTGCTTAAGTGCTGTGCCTTGAGCAGTGGAGCCCAGGTTATTTGCTGCTGGGACTTGCTTCTTGGATCTGATTAAACATTTAACCAAAAGCAAATATTTCCATGTTCCACTGCTGTGGCATCAGGGTAACCCGTGAGCAAGAGCCCTGTGTGTGCCTGTTACCTGGCCAGGCAGGGAGCCCTCCTTCCATGGGAAGCTTGGATTGTGCAGGATGCCAGTTCCCCAAGTAACAAACCAGATATTTCTGTTGTAGCAGTGCCTGTATTTCTGTATTTCTCCTTCCCCCCCCGCCCTTTTTGTCTTCTGGCTGTAATGTGGCCTTGTGATTGTTTTTTTTTTTTTTGCAAAGTCACTGTCCCAGGCTGACCTTTGTCCAGCTCTTCCCTCTCTGTTCTGCTTTCCTGCCCCTTGAAACCTCCTCTCTGATCCAAGCACAGTGTTTTCCTTGCATGAGCAAAGTGTCCCATCCCCCTTGGGGCAACTGAGGGGCACAAGGGCTCCAAGGCTTTGTCCTATGGTGGCCTCAGAGGAGGCAGGTTGGGCTCTCCATACCCTCCCTTCTCTGGGATCATGGACTGGGGGTCTTGCTGTGCTCTGTCCCAGTTTTTCCCCCCCTGGGCTGAGGTGTGGCTGTTTTTGGGGTGCCCAGGTCCAGCCCAGCTGCGAGCTTTCTTCCTGCACACGGAGCACGAGCGGAGGGAGCCCAAGACGGTCCCACAAGCCGACATGAAGGTGGAAATCCTGCCAGCCCTCACAGACAACTACATGTACCTCCTCATCGATGAGGAAACCAAGGAGGCTGCCATCGTTGACCCTGTGAACCCCCAGAAGGTAACACTGCCCTGTGAGCAGAGTGCTCACCGTGGCTCTGGGCCATCCCTGCAGGTTGCTGCATCCATGAGGGAATTGCTGACGCGCTGACTGAGGCGTGGGGAAAGGCAGGAAATACTGGCTGTGCAGAGGTGCAGGCAGGGCTCACAGCCACGCTGCCTCCCCAGCCAGCCTGGCCCTGGCTCCAGGGCTCACTGACCTCATTTGGGCTTTTGCCCTTCATGTGATGTGGAGCAGAAAGGAGGAAATGGGACTGAGGGCTCAGTCGCTGGCTGGCTCAGAGCCCTCGTGCCCTGCTCTGGAACCCCTTGGGGAGGGATGAGCTCCCTGCAGAGCTGTGGCCCTCGCAGCTCTGCTGTGTCTGGGTTACACCAGGTGTGCTGGCAGCTCATTCCAGGGGAGGTGTAACTGCCCTTGTGTGCCCTGTGCCCGCAGGTTTTGGATGCAGTGAAGAAGCACGGCGTGAAGCTGACCACTGTCCTGACCACCCACCACCACTGGTAACCACCCCTGTCCTGGGGTCCCTCAGCACAGGCAGCCAGGAGCTGCTGCTTTTCTGGATCACACTGATCTCTAAGCAGCAGCTGAGCTGTGAGGAGAAGGCTCAGAGCTCATTCCCTCGGGCTTGCTGGAGCAGAGGCATTGTCCAGACCTGAGCTCTGTGTGTCAGTGCCTTCTGCCTCTAAAATGCTGATTCCTCCCAGGTGGGCAGTGCAGGACCTGGGTGAGGAGGTGGCTGTGGGTGTGGGAGGGAGCACACTGCACTGAGGTGCCAGGGCATGCCCGTGAGGTGTCCTGCTCACAGCCAGCAGCTGGGGGAGGATCCCCTGAGGTGCACATTGACTCTGCCAGGGGTGCTTAACTTGAGCAACCTCTCCTGTGGGTCAGAGTGGAGCCACCTCTGTGGCTAGAGAGCCAAAGAACCAGCTCTGATCTGGAGCAACCAGCAGCATAGGTGAATGCTGAGCTGTTGGATACTTGTGTGCCTGCTCCATGGTGTCTTGTGGGATGCTGGATTACACATCCCACTTATCCCATTCTCTCCCTGCCCTGGTCACTGGAGAGTTGTCTGTGGGCCCCTAAGGCTAGTGTTTCCCAACTAGGTAGGAACTTGTTCAGGGATTGTTCCTCTCTCTCACTGCCCTAATTACTGGAGAAATTATCTCCTCTCATGTTGACATGGCTTATTCTTTAATATGAGGAGTGTTAGATACTGGGAGAGTGACTGATCTCAGGTGATCACCTGGAGATTACCCTTGCAATATAAGTTACCATCAGTTTCTCTTCATTCCTTCCCAAATCCATTTTTCTGGTGTTCCAGGGACCATGCTGGAGGCAATGAGAAGCTTGTAAAGATGGAGACGGGGCTGCACGTGTACGGGGGAGACAACAGAGTGGGAGCTCTGACACAGAAAGTGTCCCACCTGACAGCACTCAAGGTAAAGGGAGCTGCAGGACCTGGTGGGGCAGCCCCTCTTGTGTCACAGCTGGACAGGTGTGGTCTGCCCCGAGTCAGTGTTGTGCTCACAGCTCTCTTACCTTTCAACATCTCTTGCATGGAGGAGTTGAAGCGCAGCTTTCACCCTTTTCCAGCCCTGGGCACTGTGACCCCCCCTGTCCTGTTTTGGCCGGTGATCCTTGGCTGCTGAGAGCACTGGTGTGGCCCAGGCCCCTGGGACATGTGGGTGTGCTGTGCCCCTGGGGGGTGAGAGAACAGCAGTGTGACAGGACAGAGCTCGTGCTCTGCACTGAACGAGTGTGAGTGTTCCTGTGGGAATGACGGCTGGAGGACGGGCTGAGGGCACAGTGGGCCAGCAGTGCCAGCTGCCTGCTGGCCTCCCCAGAGCTAAAGCAGCAGGCCTGGCTGGAACCAGGCTGCTTGTTTACAGGAGGGCTGGCAGATGACACAAACTGGCATGAGTGACACTGCTGGCCTTGGGGGCAGCAGCACAGGAGGGAGCACAGGAATACACGGGAAGGTGTGGGGATGAGGCTGTGTTTAATCCTTCCCTTTTCCTGAGCATCATCCACTTCTTCCCTTCAGCTTTATTGTTGTTTGGAGCTTTCTTTACGCCTGATCAGCTTTGTTCAGGATTTTGTGTTGCTCTGGATCTGTTGGCTCTTGCTGCCAACTGGGCATTGAGTCTCTCTGCATGAAAGGATCTGGCAGTTCTTTGTCCCAGCACCTGCTCAAAGGAAACAGCTCCCTCCCGAGTCCCTGCCACAGACCTCCCTCACTGGCCTCCCCAGGAGCAGAGCTGGTGCTTCCTAGCCAGATTGGTGCCAGCTGGGGCCTGTAGGAGCACCAGACCACTGTAATAGTTGCAATTCTTTTCTAACCATACGATTGGTAGCAAACAGAAGCTTAAGCTCCAGTCTTCTGCCTTCTTCTCAGGTGGGATCTCTTAATGTGAAATGCCTCAGTACGCCGTGTCACACTTCTGGACACATCTGTTATTATGTGACTAAGCCAAATAGCTCCGAGCCACCTGCAGTTTTTACAGGTGAGGAGTTGGGAGGTTCCCTTGCAAAGACAGAAGCCCCCCCTCTGCCTGGGTGCCTCTGACTCTGGCTGTGCATCCGGCCCTTCCTGCCAGTGTAGCTGCTTTAACATCCACGTCTTGCCCCCTTGCCAAGTAGGAATTGTAGGTGGAACTGGTGAAACCCCTCTGGGTTTGTAAACCAGAGCTGGACTCCCTGCAAACGACGTCAGGAGTGAGCCCTGGATGAGTCCTACATCCAGCTTTTTCTTCCTTGAAACAAGAGCTGTTGGTTTCCTGTCCCAGGCCAAACTGGCTGATCCTAGAACCTGTGGCTTTTCCATATATCTTGTGCTCATGTCTGTAACAAAACTGAGAGAGGAGCAAATAGAGGAGTAAGGAGGGCTGCTGCTCCACTGCTGGTAGCCAGGTCCAGATCCTGGTGTGGGGAGCAGGGTCCCCCCTTCCCTGAGGCTGTGCCCAGTCTCCCCAGACTCCAGGTCATCCCTGTCCTGCTGGGTGTTCTCCAGAGCTTGCACCAGCTGCTGCATGGAAGAGGTAATGGCTTAAGCAAGATTTTAGGGAGCACTGGGGAGAAATGCAGAGGTGACTCATCTTTGTGACACTTCATAGCAAAGAGCAAGTTCCTTGTCCACTCCAGAAGGGACAGGAGGGGACAGTGGGCTGCCCACAGGTCAGGAGGTGCTGGCAGGGTGTGCCTGGCCAGGCTGTGGGGTTTTGTGCCTTAGAAACCACATTTGCCACGTGGGTTTATGTGGCACTGAGCCCGTGTGGGGCAGCCTGGCTGTGCCTGTGCCTTCTGCTGCTGTGGTGGGGACAGCAATGACAGGACTGAGCCCTGGGGGGACACTGTGCCCAGGCTGTGCTGTGAGGAGCCTGGTGTGGGTCTGATGCCACGTCTCACCTCCCTGGCAGGTGACACTCTGTTCGTGGCTGGCTGTGGGAAGTTCTTCGAGGGAACCCCCGAGGAGATGTACAAGGCACTGATCGAGATTCTGGGCAGCTTGGACCCCAGAACGGTAGGAACTCTCCTCTTTTGTGAGTTAACCAGCCAGAAACCACCACTGGCATCAAAGAAACTGCCTTCCCAACAGTGCTGCTGTTCAAAGGGAGATTTTCTCCTGTGTGGAAGAAATGACACTGGGAGTTGTCTCTGATGGATAGCTGGAGTCCTCTGGGAAGGAGATGCCTGGCCCAAATGTGGGGAAGGAGCAGGGGCTGCTTATTAAAGGCTCTTGAACTGGGACACAGGGTTCTTTCATCTGTTGAATTGGGAGGGAGTGCTGGCTGGTAACTCCTGGCACTTGTCCCATGCATGTCTCCAGTGTCACCTGCCCTCAGGTTGACTTTGTTGTTCCTGCTGCCCCGTAGCACTGGTGGTGGCACCTGGCACTGCATCTTTGTACCTCCAGAGTTACCCAGTGTCACCCTTCCTTCCCTTCCCAGAGAGTTTACTGTGGTCACGAATACACCATCAACAACCTCAAGTTTGCTCGGCACGTTGAACCCAACAATGCCAATATCCAGGAGAAGCTGGCATGGGCCAAGGTAAGCTGGGCCATCCTTTCCCTAGACCTGGTGGTTTCGTGGAGGAAGATGAGGAGATGGGGGAGATGACACAATGCTGGGGAGAAAGAGAGGCCGAGGGGTGGGAGTTGAGAGGCAGGAGCTGCAGGATGTTGTGTTCCAGGGAGCAGAGTCTGGGTGTGCCCAGAGAAGGAAGTTTGCTGCCTAGTGGAGACGTGACCCTCCTTGAAAACTTCCTGCTGTGTGCAGGACATTCCTTGTTCACCAGACATTCCTTGCTCCAGGCACAGTACGACAGCGGAGAGCCCACCATCCCCTCCACCATCGCAGAGGAGTTCACCTACAACCCCTTCATGAGAGTGAGGTACGGAGGGGGTGTGGGCTGGGAATGTCCTTGTGTTGGGAGCGGGGATGCGGGAAGGTCTCCAAAGAAAGAGCCATAAGTGGGAATTGCTCTCCTGCCTCTCATATTCCTGTTTGGATGCCTCCAAGACCCTCCTTAAAACACACTGGCTGCCCTGGCAGAAGCTCGCTGGGTTTGAGGGCTGTGGTGAGCGTCCATCTGAGCAGCTCGGGACAGAACAGGCTTTGTTGTGTCCTCATGTTCCTGCAGCAAGCTGAGTTGGGCAGAGGGACGCAGCAGAAGGTGCTGTTGGAGGCAGGAGGGTTTTACAATTCCCTGCTGCCCACGAGCCTTCAGGCCAGGGGAGCTGCTCAGGCGCTGCCGCAGCCGCGGGGCTGTGATCTCCAAGCGCAGCGACACCTGACAGTTGTGACTTCCCAGCTGAGATTTTTCTCCTGTCCTGCTCTCCCCTCCTGGCAGGGAGAAGACAGTCCAGCAGCACGCGGGGGAGACCGACCCCGTGCGCACCATGGGGGCCATCAGGAAGGAGAAGGACAACTTCCGAGTGCCCCGGGACTGAGCACTGCCTGCCTCAGCCTCAGTCCCGCTGTCCTTTAAACCATTCATGTGTTCTAGAGTCAGACCTTCTGTTGTGGTTGAGACAGTCCTGTCTAGGCTTTTATTTTGTTTTGATTAAGGAGAAGAAAAGCACTTTGCCCTTGCTGAGATGTTCTACAGCATATTTATATTACGATGAAGAATATTTATCCCTCTGTTGTTGTCTCTCAGGCCGTCAGGTGTCACATGCAGATCGTTGTTACCAGTGTTGGTGTGAGGCTCACAGGTTGGGCTGGCAAGGTGCAAACCTGGGGGTTTAGGAAGAAGCTCCTGTTGGTTTTGTAGGAGCCTGATGTGGGTGCAGACAGTGGGACTGGGGCTGAGGTGCCTTTGTGTAAAGCAGAGACCAAATGCAGTAGTTGAAGAGTTGAGTGTTTCTTCCATGCTGCTGCTTCAACGTTCTGAGTGTCGCTTCTGGCCCCACTAAAACCAGTTCCCAGTGACAGACCTGCTCTGCCAGAGCCAGTTCAGGGTGTAATTTGGGAACCCCGTGGGGCAGCCTGGCTCTGGGAATGGCATGTGGGGACATCCAGCTTCTCCCTTCTCCCTGACCTTCCCTGGCATGGATGGCAGTGACTCTCCCAGGCACTGCACTGCTTACACCCTTTCAGTCTCGAGCCTGTTTGCATGGAGCTGCTCACTGCTCTTACATGTGACCTGTGAGTTCCCCATGTCAGCAGCACACAGACAGAGCAGGGGTTTGGCTCCAAATCCCGGGAAGCAGCCACTCCTGGTGAGTGAGTGTGTCCCAGCTGGGCAGTGCTGAGGCCCCTGAGCAGCTCCTTGGTACCTCGCTGTGAGGAACAGGGCAGGTGAGCAGTTGTCACCTGTGCCCAGCCAGGAGCAGCTGCCCTGGGGAGCAGTTCTGGGGGCAGTGGCTCTGCTGGGCCCTGTGCTGCTGGGGGAACTGGGTCATCTTCAGCCCCTGCCTGGAAAGGCCATGGAGGTGAGGTTATAATTGGTGACGGTGCCCACGTGTTGCTGGTTAAACAGGGCTCAGAAGCCATATTAGGGTGGCACATTTCTGTCTCTTGGTGTCCATGGGTTTAAAAGCCATCCCTGCCCACAGCAGGGTGTTGGAACTGGGTCATCTTTATGGTACCTTCCCCCCTGAACCATTCCAGGGTTGTATGACTGGAGCAGTGTGACCCCAGCCTGCAGCCAGCTTGGAAACTGCAGGGAGGGAGCTCCCCTTGGGCTGCTTTTCCAGCAGGGAATAGTGTGTCCAAGTGGATGAGTGGGGTGAATTTTGGAGGGGAATAAATGCAGATTGGTGGTGATTGTGTCACCCCCTCCTGCATTCCCAACCTGCAGCTTGGGGTCTTTAAACAAGGGATGTGAGTGACAGGGTGGGACCAGCCCCATGTGGCATCAGCATCTTTAATCCATCTTCCTCCTAATTATCTTCCTGGTTCCTTGGTCTCCTCCGTACCACAGACCTGCTGCAGGACCAGAGATTGTTTCAAACAAATATTTTGCAGATGAAACTTGGAAAAGATTGAAATGATTTTGGTCCCTGTTTCTCCCCCTCTCCCTGGCACATGTTGGCAGGTGATGCCACGAGGGAGCCTGGAACCACCTGGGTGTCACCCGTGTCCCTGTGTCTGCTGTTCCAACACCACCTGCATGGCACTGCATGAGCACCAGGTCTTTATTTGCTTTAAAATGTTGAATTTTCTGTAATCCAGAATGAAAAGTGGTACCTAAAGCTTTGCTGCCTCCTGAACTGGAATGTTGTGCTGCTACACTGGAGTGGCTGTGACAGAGGAGAAATAAACGGCTGGAAATGGAGCTGTTTGGGGGTTCTTTGGCTCCCAGGTTTATGAATTTATTTATTTTGTGCAAGTGACTGGAGTCAAACAACTGGAAGTGTCTTTCTACCTGATCCTGGGGTGAGCAGGTGGCATTTTGGGGTCCTCTGGGGCCTTATTCAAGGCCTTGTGACAAGTGTATTTTCTTGTGAAAGGAGAAGGGAGCAGGTTCAGCACTGGTTTGCTGCCTGTGGGCGAGTTCCCTCCTGCACAAGTGCCAATTGGGACAGGAAGGACATTTGAGGGGCTGGAAGGGCCATGGAGCTCGGGAAGGGAGAGGAGGAGGCTCAGGAGGGACCTTCTCATTCTCTCCAAAACCCTGACAGGAGGGGGGAGCTGGGGGGGGTCGGGCTCTGCTCCCAGGGAACAAGGGACAGGAGGAGAGGAAATGGGTCACGCTGTGCCAGGGGAGGGTCAGGTTGGATATTGGGAATATTCCTTCACAGAAAGGGCTGTCCAGCCCTGGCACAGCTGCCCAAGGCAGGGGTGAGTCCCCACCCCTGGAGGGGTTTAAAAGCCATTGTGGATGTGGCACCTGGGGACGTGGGTTAGTGGTGATCTGGGCAGTGCTGGGGGAATGGGTGGGCTCGATCTCAGTGGGGCTTTCCAACCTAAATAATTCCATTTGAGACCAAGGTCAACCCTGAACCAGGATTTGTGTCCAGCTGGGAAAGTCAGTGGAGCAGGGCTCTGACCCTGCCCTCCCTGTGCCTTTGGTGCTTTGTGGGCTCTGTGGGTTCCTGATCCCGGAGCTCTGCCTTAGGGGGGCACAGGACCCTCCCAGCCCCCCCACACCGGTGTCCAGGACCCTCTTCCCATGTCCCACCCCGGTGTTTCCATCACCTGCTGGGCACCCCCGGCCCCTCCAGTGCCCGCAGCCCCTCACCCCTGTCCCTGTCCCCTGTTTGCAGTGGGAGCGACACTTCTGGGCTGGGGGGGACCCCGCGTGTCCCCAACCTCCCTCCCCCCTTCCTGCCGGACCTCAGCCCGCTGCGACCCTCTGGGTGCCGGGACGGTCCGTGGGACCCCAGGGTGATGCACGGGGAGGGGGGGGATGTCACCGTGAGAGGTTCCCTTTCCCCCCCCCCGCTCCTCTCCCGGCGCTGCGGGACCCGCACCGGCCGCGTGTGTGCGGTGTGTGCGTGGAAGGGCCGTGCGGGCTCTCCCCGCCCCGCGCTGCGTGATCCGCCCCGCACCGCACCGGCGGGGGCGGGANGGACCATGAAGGTGAAGGTGATCTCGGTGCTGGAGGACAACTACATGTACCTGGTGATCGAGGAGAGCACCCGCGATGCCGTCGCCGTGGACGCCGCGGTCCCCAAAAGGGTGAGAGGCGTTTGGACACCCCCCCCCCCCCCCC
>VYXB01007864.1:359524-402931 GCA_013397135.1 Pachyramphus minor
GCCCCAACCCGGCTGGGCTGCGGGTCTCTCGCGGGGGATGTGCCCGTGGGACAGCGGGGTGTATCCAGGGGCATCCCACCGGCAGGACCGGCCCGCTTCATCCCTGGTGGAACGTGGGGGGTGCTGGACCCCTCTCCCACCCACCCCTGGGCTGCGGGGGAATTCCGTGCTGCCTTGGCCGTGCCGGAGCTGGAGCGCGCAGCGAGCGAGAATAAGCCCGGATAAACCTTCGGAGCGTCTCTCCCGTGCCCAGTCCCGTGTTCCAGGAGCTGCGGGGATCGCAGTGCCCGTGACCCCCTGTGCCCCCGCCCGGGCTGCTGCGCATCGTGCAAACGCTGTCGCGGTTTTTAAGCGTTTGGTGCTGACTCGGACGTTTCCTTCCTCTCTGAGGAGCGTAATCGGGAGCTGCCGGAGGGCTTGTTCCTGGCCCTGAATGTTAAGTTGGCATTAGGAGCCCGCTGGCAGCTGGGCCGGGCTTGGCAGCCCCACGTGGCCCCTCGCCCGGCCGGGGTGGGTTGCGAGGCCAACATTTCCCTGCACGGCTCCTCTGTGGTGTCACTGGCCATAAAATGCCACCGCTGCCATGGGAGCAGCGTGTTCCCATCCACCTGCTCCGCTCCGGGTCGAGCCTTCATCCCCCCCTCAGCCCGTGGCTGCTCAGCAGGTGGTTTTGGGTAATTCCCATGCCCTGGGCAGCTGGTCCCTCACCCATGGAATGGTGCCACTTGGGGCAGGTCCTACAGTGGCTGTCCCAGCCGTGGGTGGGTCAGTCACCTCCCCTGCCCGCTCACATGCTGCTGTGCCGGGTCCCTTTCAGTTGCTGGAGATCATCAGGAAGGAGGACGTGGTGCTCAGGGCCATCCTCACCACCCACCACCACTGGTAAGTGTGGCCAGGTCGGGGTGGCCTTTCCCGTTCCCTTTCCCGAGTCCCCATTCCCTGCTCTGCTGGCACAGGGACCACGCGAGGGGCAACGAGGAGCTGGCGCGGCTGTGCCCGGGGCTGAGGGTGTTTGGGGCCGACCAGCGAATCGGGGCCCTCACGGACACGGTGACACACGGCCAGGAGCTCACGGTGCGTGGCCACGGGACCACGGGAGTGTCTGAGGCTCGGACCCCCACACGGGTCCTGCCTGGTGGGGTGGCTGGGGCTGGCACAGTGTGATGGGGGTGTGGAGAGGGGAGATGGCACAACCCCCTGTGGGCTGGCACCGTGCTGGGGGCTGGGTTGATGCTGCTGGGCTGTAATCAGCTCCCCGTGCCCTGGGGCAGTTGCAGATGTGGCACTATGGGTTTGAGGCTGGGATGGAAGAAAAATCTCCTCCCGACTGAGCATCCCTGCTGCTCAATGCCATGGTGCTGGCATGTGCCACCCGGGCCTTATCCAGGCCTCTGTGACCCGTTGAGCTCGGGCAGGTGATGCCAAGGGGTGTGGGGGGGCTCTGTTTGTCCCCTCAGTGGGATCCTGACCCTCTCTCCCCACAGTTTGGGGCCATCCGGGTGAGGTGCCTCTTCACCCCCTGCCACACCTCAGGCCACATGTGCTACTTCATGTGGGAGGACGATTCCCCAGACGCTCCCGCCCTCTTCTCAGGTATCCCACCCTGCCCACGTGCCCCTCGTGGGTCCTGGGGACACGGGACACACTCCCCGTGTGCTCCTGTCCCCCCACACCTGGTGCTCATGGGGTGAATCCGGAGTGTGGGGGCACCCCTGGCACCCATCCCTGGGCACGGGGCCGGGGTCCCCTCCGTGCCCAGAGCCCTTTCCCACAGGTGACACCCTGTTTGTGGGAGGCTGTGGGCAGTTCTTCGAGGGCACAGCGGAGCAGATGTACACAAACCTCACCCAGATCCTGGGGGCTCTGCCCAAGGACACGGTGAGTGCCACAGCACAGACCCCTGGGGAGGAACCCCGCAGTCAGGGGGGGGCTGCAGGCTGGCACAGCTCAGGAGGCAGTGCCCGTCCCGTGGCGGGGATGGGTTGGATCCAGCCCTTGGAGCAGGTTTGACGCCGGGTCCTTCCCGCTGGATCCACAGAAGGTGTTCTGTGGCCACGAATGCACCGTCCGGAACCTCAAATTCGCCCTGAAAGTGGAGCCAGAGAATGAAATGGTGAAGGAGAAACTTGCCTGGGCCAAGGTAAGTGGCTGTGCCCCCCGGGGTGGGGCCCAGGGCTGTCGGGTGCCAGCGGGATTCTGGATGTCTCTGGTCCCTCGGCAGCAGCGGGATGAGAGGGAACTGCCCACGGTGCCCTCGACGCTGCAGGAGGAGTTTCTCTACAACCCCTTCCTGAGGGTCACGTAAGCAGTGCTGGTGCCTGGGGAGGTGAAGGGGCCCCAAAATCCCCTCCCGTTCCCTCCAGCAACATTCCCTTTCCCCATAGCTTCACTAACCAGTGGGAATCCCAAGCCCTGAGGGAGGGAAAGGTGCCCAGCCCTGCTCAGCCCGTGTGCCCCAGCAGTGCCCAGCACCAGGATGTGACTCCGTGTTGCCCATCCCAGTGTGGGTGGGACAGGGGTCCCGTCCTGCCCCCCCTGGCACAGCAGAGCTGCTCTCCCTGCAGGGAGGAGCCCGTGCAGAGGTTCACGGGCCACACGGACCCCGTGGAGGTGCTGAGGATGCTCCGCACTGAGAGGGACAACTTCAAGAAGCCCAAGGAGAGGCCCAACCCCCCGGCCATGCTGGCCTTTGACTGGGGGCTCTTCAGCCCCTTCCTCGAGAAGAAGTGATGTCTCTGCCGTGCCAGGGGTCCCTCCTGGCTGTGCCCAGCCTGGACTCGCTCCCAGTTGGGAACTGGTGTTTGTCTTTAACCCGCTCCTTTGAGGCCACTCTGCTCTGCTCTGCTCCCCCTCCGGCCCCGTGTCCGGCTCCTGGGGCCATCCCTGGGGAGCAGGAGCATGTGGGTGCCTTGGGAGAGCCCCAGGCTGTGGTGACCCCCCTGCTGCACTGAGGCTGCTGCTGGCAGAGGGCCAGGAGATGTTTTGGAGACAGGAGATCCCACTGTCCCAGTGCTGGGGTTGGTGTGGGAGCTGCCGCCCGTCCCGCAGCCCCAGTCCCGGGGAAGGGAGCTAAGGAAGAGCATGGAAAAGGAGGGGGGTGCTTAGGGCCTGTGGTGCTGTAACCCACCAGGCTGTCAGGCTCTCCTGCCTGTCCTCCTGCCAGGCCTGGGGGCTGCATCCCACTCCCAAGGGATTGTCTGAAGCAGCCACGTGGCTCCGGAGCCCCTGGGGCCCTGCCAGGCCTGGGATGGGCAGGGATGAGGCCCAGAGACCTGGAGACCCAAGGGGAGCTGGGAAGTGACTGGTGTCACTGGTGTCTGTGGCACCTACCCAGCTGCAGCCCTGCACTGACACAGACCCTCAGCACAGTGGGGTTTTCCCCCTTTTTCCCTGTTTTTCTAGTAGGTAACTAAGGAATCTGTGTAGGGATTTGTAGCAGTCGCTGCCTTCAGGAGCCATTGGGGCCCCTCAGCCCATGTGGGGTGTGCTCAGTGGAGTCCAGGAATGCCCCAACCCGCTGGCTTTGCGAGATGCTTCCCAAGGTGTGACAGATTTTAGGCTGCCACACATCCATTGCTTTTTTCTTCCAAGATAAGAACTGGGAAACACTTGGCTGCAGCTACACAGACATTGCCTTCACACCACGAGCCAGGGGGCAGCTGGGCTCTCAGGCCTCCTCAGCCTCCAGTTTGTGCAGCATCAGGGCTGTATTTGAGGAGTTGTTTTAGGTCTGAGAAACGTGCAGAGTTTTATTTGCAGCTGGGGGGAGGCACATTGGACTAATAAAGCAATTTTTGTGGGGAAAATTGGGGTTTGATGGCAGCTCCCAGCACTGGAATAGAGTTGATTTCAGGGTTTTTTGTGTGTGGACTGTGAACTGGAGTTTGGTTTGTGGCTGTTCCTTCCCTGGCTGCAAACTGGGCTGAGGTTTTCTTTTTTGCCTTTTATTAATAGTTTAGATTTACTCTCCCTCATGGGAGGGGAAGGATTAATCTGCTGCTCGAGCTGCCTTGGTATTGCTGCCTCAGAGGTCCTCAGTTCCCGTGAAATGATGGAGTTGTAGATGTACCTGGCTGTTCCTTGGGAATTCTGTTTGCACTGGGAGCAGGGATGCACCAATGGGTGCTCAGGGGGGGCTCTGAACTGCCCCTGAGCTCATGGGGCCACAGCTCCAGGGCTGGGAGAAATTCCAGCTGCTCTTGGTGCCATGGCAGGAGCAGCCACCTGGAACAGGCACCTGGAACAGCCAAGAACAGGAATCTGGGGGGTGTTCTGGGTGGCTTTTGTGATCTGTGCATTGGCAACCTGGGAAGTGGTTGTAGAGCCCTGCTGATTTAATTTACAGCTGATTGAGCTTAATTTATTGTGCATTTGTGGCCTGATGTGCATGTGCTCAGCAGACACAGTTTCCTCTGCACTCCCAGCACTCCAGGCTGGCTCTGTGGGAGCACTGGCACCTCTCCCTGGCCATGGAATTTTATGGTTTAGCCAAAGCCTGGGTGTTATGAACCCCTGAAACCACCAACTTGCTCGTCAGGAGGGTGGGGAGGAGGAGGCAGTGGGAGATTCTTGCCTTAGAACACTGTGAATTCACCGACTGATCAACACCTGAAAAATGCAAAGCTTTTAATTAAAACCATTAAAAAGGTAATTTGCACTGTTGGTTTGCTTTGAACAAGGAGCAGAGGAGGCTCTGAGGAGGCAGGTGAAGGTGTGGCAGCTTTGCTTCCTGCCAGCCCTGAGGTCAAAGTCTGTAACTGAGGGAGGGTCAGTGCTGATTTCAGGAGGAATTTCCTCATGGAAAGGGTTTGGGAGGGGCTGCCCAGGGAGGTTTGGAGTCCCCAGCCCTGGAGGTGCCCAAGGAAGGCCTGGATGTGGCACTCAGTGCTCTGGGCTGGGGGACAAGGTGGGGATGGGGCACAGGGGGGATCCATGGGCTGGGAGGGCTTTTCCAACCTCAGGGATTCTGGAATTCTGTGCCCAGGGGATGGACACAGGTCAGCCTGGGCTGGATGCAGAGAGAGATGCAATTGCCCACAGTACAGATAATTATTATAATTAAAGGAAACACAATCCCAAGGTTTTTCTTCACCATTTATTCCAGTCCCATTTCAGCAGGAACCAGAGCAGCCCCAGAACTGCTGGAACCCTCCTGAGGGCACCGAACCTGCAGCTGCCCCCAGGGGCAGAGAGATGCAGAACCCCGAGGCCTAATTAGACTATTTCTAATTAAATGAGGATGTTCCAGCAGGGGCAGCCATAACAGTGGGTGCTGTGCCAATCCTGCAAGGCCTGGATGAGGAATACTGGGGTGTAGCATAAACCCAGCCCAGAGAGGCCAAATCCTGCCCTGAGCCAGATCCCTTGGCACCTTCAATTCATCACTTCTGGCAGGAATAGGGTGACAAAGGGAGGGCAGATTCACCCCAAAGAGACTGTGCACAGGCTGGAGTGCATTTCTGCTTCTTTAAACACGTGTCTTAAGTCAGTGTTTGGTTTTTATTTGCATCACTTCAATAGTTATTATGCTGAAGGAGTTATTAGTGCCGGGCTCTACAAACATTCCCATCTTCTCCTTTCCAGAGGCAGGAATTTCATAGAACTTCATCTGTCCTTTGAGAATAAATAGAATTGGGTTAAAAAGGCACTGAGGATGTGTCTCTGGGCTTGTCAGTGTTCACCACTTGATGTTGAAGCCCGTGTTTGCTTTCTCCACGGGGTGATACTCCGTGTGCAGCGTTCCCAAAGCCCTCTCTGAGTCCCTGCCTCCCAGCCAGTGCTCGTAGAGCTCAGCCACAGCCTGGTTCTCCTCTGGAATCTCGGCCTTTGGAGACTCATACAACCTCTCCACGTGCTGCAGGCTGTCCTTGGATTCCCCCTCCAGCTTGATCTGCCCTCCTCCGTTCAAACAACCTGCGGAGGAAACCAAGGGGAGAAGGAACTTGGGCTTCAGCAGGAAAAACCCAACAAAAAACTACAGTTAATTTACTCTGCACCTGCAAACACTGACAGAACTGAAAACACCCCCAGAATGGAGGTTCACTCCCAGTTATCTCTCAGCAGCAGGGCTGCAGGGCAGGGAGATCCTGGCTGTGCCTGCAGCCAGCTGGGAACGTGCCAGGAGCTCCAGCCCTTATCTCCTGCCTCCAGAAAAGGGTCAGAGCACACTCCAGGTGAATCCAGGCTTGGAGCCACAGCTGAAGGCAAGGGAAACGTGCCTGGGATGTGTTCTGGGGGCTGAACTGTGCAGGGAGAGGTTGCCCAGAGCAGCATCAGGTGCTGGAGCTGTGCAAACCCCTGGGAGGGAACAGTGGCTTCCAAGTGCCAAAAGTGGCCCCTCAGCATCACCCCAGGCTGGGATCAAGCTGCTCCTGCTCCCTGCTGGCTGATTCCAAGAGAGCCAGGAGGGACGGAAAGGAAACTAAGTGAAAAATGGAATTAAATAGGTAGGAAGAGACTTTCTCCACCAGTCGCAGCAACGTTTTCTAAAAGTGCAATGGTCGGTTTTGTGCAATTTTAGGGGAAAAATCCCCTCAGGTACCAAAGAGCTCAGGAATATCAGGAAACCCTCTTTTAACCAATGATGCAAATTTTGTGTGATGGAATTCAGCAGCAGTTACTTAAATCCTGAGGCATTACTGGCTTAGAGGCAGGAAAATACACAAAGAACTCTGAGACTGCGATGCTGTGGGACTGTCACAGCTCCAGAGGTCCCAGCTTTGCCACAACACCCAGCATGGGAAATCACCTATTTTCCTGTATTTAAGCTTAATTTCATGGAGCATCTCCCAGCTCTGGATTTGCAGCAGTGCAGCCCTGAGCAGCCCCACCTGAGGGACAGGCCATGACCTCCACGTAGTGATACGGAGACTTCCCCCGTTTCAGCTTCTGCACCAGGTTCTGGATGTTCCGGAATCCATAAGCCAGAGCAAACTGGAGCAGCACTTCTCCATCCCTCTGCAGAGTCACCTCCTGGAAGTCCTTGTTTCTGAAGAACCAGAGCAGAGGAAAAGTCTTACCCAAATGAACTTCTATTTTAAACTTCAAAGGGCCCTGAGCTAAACCCAAGTGCTCTGTGAATCTTATTTAAGAGCTGGCCTAGTTCTTTGCCATCCAAACAAAATATGAAGGAACTGCTTCCAGATCCTTCTCCAGGCTTGCTTGAGGAGCTGCCACCTGAGCAGAGTTTGCTGAAGGACACCTGTGCTGAATAAATCCTTAAAAGCTCAGCAAATGGAGCCTTTCACTGTGCCAGACCTGAAGCCACTGTGAGGGAATTTTTAACTTGCACTGGGCCATAAAACCAGGGAGCAATCCAAGACTGGAGGATTCCAGACTCCAAAGGTTAGTGGGAATACCTGTTCCTTATAAAAAAGTAAGTAATTTGGTTTTTATCATGTATTTTGTATCAGTACTGTTTCTTCTGCTTCCTGGAGCAGGGAATCCTACACATAAATGTTGCTCATGGGGGATATAATTAATTACAAATGACACATTAAGTTATAACTGGGAAGGTAGAAGGAATCTCAGGTGAATGAGCCTCAATGCCCAAACTCATGTGGCTTGTTTTCTGTCTCACTATATGGCACTCAGAGCTCCAAAGCCATCACACAAGGTTTTTTTCTGTGATCAATAGTTAGTGATAAATCTACTTTAAGCCCAGACCCATGAGGGCTCTGCCTTCTAAATTATTCTAAAAGTTGCCTGCAACTTGACACTGGGAAAATCCAGCAGGTCAAACTGAAGTGTGTGGGTGGAGAAGGGGCTGGAAACCTCCAGGGGAAAGGCAGCCCCAGAGTGGCTGATTTATTGTCCAGCAACTGGGGGAGTGAGGAGCCAACTCTCAAGCCCTGGAAGTAAAATGTTGAACATTGCAAAGAAAATCTCAACCCATCAGCAAGATAGAATGGAGAGAATTCCAAAAAAACCCAGTGCTTCCTGTAGGATTTCCAGCTTCTTACTTGAGAGGTTTGTACTCAATGGTATCCACTCGAACCCCAAAGAGCTCCTTGGCCGCGTGTCTGAAAATGTGCTCCAGGTACCCCCCTGAGCCCCCTCCAGGGTGGGTGCTGAGCTCCTCTGCTGCACTGCTGAGCCTGGAGAGGGAGAGAGCAGCACCTTCAGGGGGATCTTTGGTTAAACAAACAGCCAACACAAACACCAAGGGCCAGGGGACTGAGGAACAGCAGATGAGGCCACGAACCAGCTCCCTTTGAGCTTTTCCCTTTCTCTGGGAACCAATTTATAGTCCCAGAGACCATCAGGTTTAACCCTGAGCACAGCACAGGCTGTGGCTGCCCCATCCCTGAAGTGTCCAAGGCCAGGTTGGACAGGGCTTGGAGCAACCTGAGACAGTGGAAGGTGTCCCTGCCCATGGCAGGGGGTGGCACTGGATGAGCTTTAAGGTCCTTCCCACCCAAACCATCCCAGGGTTCTGGCAGCACCAGGACTTCTGCTCCCTCCATGGCTGGTTCAGCAGGATCCTGGTTCAAGTTCACCACGTTTTTGAACAACTCTGTTACCACCAACCCTGGAACTGCAGCTGTGCACACCCAGCCCCATCTCCCTGCCGTGCCAGAGCACCACCAGCTCTGCAGAGATTGTGGCAGTGCTCCTCGGGAACAGCTCCACACTTGGAAGCCACAACAACAGCTTTTGTTAGGAGAGGATAAGCAGCTGAGGGATCTCTCTGCAGCCCTGCTCAGGCAGTGACACTTGGATTCTCCCACTGACAGCTGCAGAGGGGAAAACACTTGAACTGGGGCCAAAGATTCAAGCCCAATGGAAGCCGTTGCCTCTGGCAGATAAAATCTTTGCTGTGGAAGAGCTGCTGCTGAAGCCCCAGTTGAGGCTGCAGGAACTATTTTTAATTTGCTGTTGTTTACAGGAACTGAGCCCCAGCCCACCCCCTGTGTGTCTGCCCTCACGTACAGCTCCTCTCCCCAAGCCAAGCTGCCAGGAAGCTCCGGAGCTGGCCCGGAGCAAACGGTTATCCCAGCAAAACTCCTGGGATTTCTGGCACTTCAACCCATCCTTGCTGCCAAATGTAATAACCTTAATGGGCTTTTCCACGTGCTGGGGGATAAAGCAGAACAACAGGCCTTGGGCTGCTTGTGGGCAGGCTCCAGTTCCCAAGGAATACGTGCTGTTTGGAGCCAGACAATCCCCGAGGACGTGGGAGCCCCAGGAGACTGTGGAGGCACTTGCTCATCCCCAGCACGAGGCCCACAATGTTCTCCTGAGCAGCTGCCCAGAGATCTTTATCAGGTAATTAGATGTTCAGTTCCCTGTTATAACTGACACTTCCAGATTGTCATTCCCTAAGGGAAGGCAAACACTTGAGGATCGTTTTCCCCCCTCGGTTTTCTGTTCGTGGTGTAACGAAAAGCAGGTGGAAGGTGAGGGTGTGTTGACTTGGGCACTGTCTGAAGTTGTGCTTTTGGGACTCCAGAGTCTGAAGGGGCTACAAGGAAGGTGGGGAGGGACCCTCATCAGGAATTGGAGTGACAGGACAAGGGGGAATGGCTTCCCACTGCCAGAGGGCAGGGTTAGATGGGATATCGGGAAGGAAATAAGAGAAGCTGTGGCTGCTCCATCTTTCTCTTCAGTTGAATCAACTTCATTCTCATCTGGTTTGCATATGTTTTATATCTCTCTTCTTTTTAATGGTGTTCTAGAGATGATCTGTGGGCCCTAAACATTTCTTCTTTATGCTTTAATTCTGGGATCCTCACAGTAGCTCTGACAATTAGGAACAAAGGGCAGTACCAGCTTTGTTTCACTGACACTGAGCCAGATTCTTTCCCTTTTCAAGCCTTGCAGGGAGGTTTTTGTGGGACTGCACCAGCAAACTGTGAGTAACAGGAGCTGCAGTAAGTGAATTTATCCTATTCTGTAGATTATTTTAACTCCCAGTTGTGCTGGTTGAAGTGACACAAGAAAACAAACCAAACCCACCCACACTCTGTAGAACAGTGGTGGAAAGGGGAATTCAGGGAAGAACTTTGGGAACACTGGATGAAAGACAACAGGACTGGAATGAGATTTTGTCCTTACGGGACATCCAAGGGAGCAGGGTCTACATCTGAGAGAGACACTCCTTCTTGTTCCAACAGCTTCAGCACTTCTCCTAAAACAGAACCAGCCAGAAATTGGTCTTATTTTGGGGATAAAGGAGAACAAACAGACCAGTACCTAAGGCTGCACCTTTTTAGCAGGGCGTGATTTGCACTATTAAAGTGTAAATATACATCAATATTCATCCCTTCCAGCCTTCTCAGAGACAAAGGGGCAGTAAATTAGGAAACCCTTGGCTCTGAGGCTTCCAGAACGAGCTGACTGCCTGTGGCTCTTACCTGTGGTGATCACACAGTCCACATCCCTGGTTTGGTACTGCTGGTTGAAAAAGTCTGGCCTGGAGGCCTCGAGCTTTTTGTCATAACAGGGCATCACTGTGACATGGTAGATCTGGTCAGGGCTCAAGTGCTGCAAGAGAGACAAAGCTGGGAGCTGGATCAGCCAAAATCCCACCTGTCCTGAGGGAGGTGTTTTCCAGCTACAAATGAGAATGGGGGTTATTTCCAGGGCCATGGTGGCATTAATTTCACCATTCTTACTAAATACTTATATATACATTAAATTATTTCTCTCCTAGAAGTGATTTTCAGTTTGTAGCAAATGTCAGCAGTTTGGGCCTTTACAGGTTTCATGGAGGCCTGGAAAGGTTTGGGTTGGAAGGGACCTTAAAGCTCCTCCAGTGCCACCCCCTGCCATGGGCAGGGACACCTTCCACCAGCCCAGGTTGCTCCAACCTGGCCTTGGACACTTCCAGGGAAGGGGCAGCCACAGCTTCTCTGGGCAACCTGTGCCAGGGCCTCCCCACCCTCCCAGGGAAGGATTTCTCTCCAGTATCCCATCTATCCCTGCCCTCTGGCAGTGGGAAGCCATTCCCTGTGTCCATCTTCCCTGCCAGCTCCCTTCAGGCACTGGGAGCTTCCCCCCATCCCAGTGCAGATGATCCAAAGTCAGGCAGAGAGGTGAATCCCTAATGAAGCACTTTGGGAATATGTTTCCTCCATGCTCCTAAAACTCAGCCCCTGATCAGCAGCTGGAGCATGAGCTGGAGTGGGACAAAAACCTCAGGATGATCCAAGAAATAAACACAGGCCGAGGAAACAAGTCATTGACTCCAGACCATTGTTTGAGTCCCTTGTGCCAAATATTCTCAGTAGCTGCCAATTTTTGTAACAAATATGCAATGTCAGCACCTCCTTAATGCAAGTGTTAAACCACTGCTTGTTAGAGGACAATTAATCACAGAGCCAGAAGTGGTGCTCAAGTTCCTTACAGGACAAATCTGGGCTATTTGCATAACTGCAGGCTGTGAATATCAAACTCACTCTTGGAAAGATTCCAGAGGTTACAGGCTGAGGACAGAACTAAGTCCAACTGCAACAGAACATCAAGCTGGGAACGAGGGAGTTGTTTTCAGGCGAGACATGATCTGCACGTAAGCACTGGCTGAGGGCAGCTGATGTGAAGTTACTCCCCAGCATGAAAAACCAGACCCAGATGAGATGGGAGCACAAAGACACTGGTAAAGAAGTTTCTGCAGCCTTCCCAAATAACACACAGAGGTTTTAATCAGCCCCTGCAGCACGTGCTTAGTGTGCTGTGCCCTAGTTACGAACTTCTCATCGGATAAAACACAAGTGAGGAAGATTCTGGCTTCGTAACCTTCTGCAAGGTAATTCTGACCTTTAAACACGGATAACATGTAGCAAAAGAGGGAAAAAAATCAGCCTGAAGTGTTTAATTTGAGCAGTTTTCCATCAGGAATAGCGTTTTTAGACCTTTACCTGCTGTTCTGCAAAATAGCCCTTGACCAAGGAGCCCATGACCTGCTGGGGAGACTTGGTGGTGCTGATGTAGGGGATGATGAAGCTGCCGTGGGTTTTCTCTGCGTAGCAGATCCAACCTGGAGAGAATGGAATGAGCAAATTAAACCTCAAAACAACAAGCAGGCCTTTACCTTGCCCATTCTCCCCCCAGCCTCAGGCTTAGTGCTCATTAATAACCATTCTGAGCCTGACTCCAGCACAGAAAGCAAAGGATTCACCGAGACCTGCAGGCAGCTGGATCACCCCTGCTGTTAACAGCAAGCTCTCTCTGTACTGAAGGGAGCAATCCTCCAGGTAAGTGCAGCCATTTAAACCTTTCTGCCCAGCTTTGTGACTCTTAGTTCCAGCTGTAACCCACTGCATACCTGGGCAGGCAGAGGCCAGCATTGGCAGAGCCTTTCTGTCCTCGGTTTGCCTGCGGAAGCGTCTCACAAACTCCCGCTGACTCTCCAACAGGCTGAAGTTTCTGGAGAAAGTTGTGTCAAAAACATAGTGCACACCTAGGCAGGACAGCATCTGGGTTAAAATCCACAGGAGAGGTGCAGCAAAGTGCAGCAAAAAGCCCCCAGTTAAGCCAGATTCCAACTTATTTACAGGCACTACCCCCTGCAGTTGAGAGGGAGCCTTTTTCCCCAACACACCAGCACAAATGAGGAGCAGAAGTGACAGGAGAGCTGTAAATCTAAAATGGAAAGTTCCTGTAAATGGTCCTTTACAGGTTTCATAGAATCATGGAATGGTTTGGATCAGAAGAGACCTTAAAGCTCAGTTAATCCACCCCCTGCCATGGGCAGGGACACCTTCCACCAACCCAGGTTGTTCCAAGCCCCATCCAACCTGCCTTGGACACTTCCAGGGATCCAGGGGCAGCCACAGCTTCTCTGGGCACCCTGTGCCAGGGCCTCCCCACCCTCCCAAGGAATGATTCCTTTCCAGTCTCCCACCTAACCCTGCCCTCTGGCAGTTTAAATCCATTCCCCCTTGCCCTGGCACTATCTGCCCCTGTAGAAAGTCCCTCCTTTTCAAAGCCTTCCTTCCACCCCTCCAAGTTTATTCTGAGACTGAAGTTGTGGCCAGTTTGGGGGTTAAATCCCCTCAACCCTGTGCTCCCAAACTGTCCTGTTTGACACCCTCCCCACAGCCCCTCTGGGGTAACATAACAATCCCACACTTGCCTAAATTCTTCAGGAATGTTGTCAGCTTCTTGGCTGTTTCCAGAACACCCATTTTACACTTTGCAGCCAGGGAAGCTCTGGATTGAGGGGAAACAGAGACCACCACCAGTTTTTGCTCATTGGGAGCAGCAACCTTGGATAAAACCAAACAGAACCACTGTCAGACAACACAGCCCAGGCACAACTCCAGCACTGGAGCATCAGGAAATACCTCACACATTAACTCTGCAGCCAGTGACTGACATAAAGCCCTTGAAAACCTTTTAAAAACAAGAACAACCCACGAGGGTGCATTAAAAACACCCTCAGGGCTCTGAAACTCAGGTTTGCTGGGTGGTTTCCCCCCCTGCTTGTGCAGGTGCCACAACCTGTGGCCCACCTTGTTGGCAGCCAGCACTTTGCAGAGCTCCTCGTGGCTCTGCTGGGTGATGAGGACACTCTCTGCTGAAGTGATGCAGCCACTGCAGGCCAGGCAGTCATTCAGGCTGATTTTGGCCTTTTCCAGCTTCTGTGCTTCCCCATCCTGCAAGGAAACAGGGCACACTCAGCTCTGGGCTCACCCCACCTGCACCACAAACAGGACCAAAGGTGCTGCTCTTTTCATGCTCTTGGGCAGTTCACCCACAGAAAGCAGATTTGTTTTCAGGCTGAGGGGTGCAGGACACCTGAACTTGCAGGTTTTAACAGGATTGTTTGGCACAGAGGTGGAAAGATTCATCCCAGACAGGCTTGTCACTGGAAGCAAAGAGGTTTCATGATATCTGACCTGAATAAGTTGGTTTTCCCCTGAGATTCTCCTTCAATTATCACTCCTGGATAGAGTCAGGAACAGGCAGAGCAATTAGGTGCTATTAATTCTATAAAATAAGAAACCAGACCCCTCTGGAAGTGCTGTATTCTCCTTTCTTTAGGTCAAAAGGTCACTATCTGCCTAAAATTAAAAGTATCATTCCCAAATGAATTCCCAGCTTGGTGAACTAAGCAATGTCAACATTTTCTGTGAAAATGGGGAAACTGTTCTGCAAAACTCAATGGGAATTACAAATTCAGCAGGATATCTGAGCAATAATTTGAAATATTATAAAAAAAATCAGAGCAAGATTTACTAAAAATATCCAATTGAATCTCATTAAGAGTGAGCACAAAAGGCATTGTCCCAACTACCCTGGAATTGCTGATCCTTAAGGACTGATGGCAAAATAAACTTCTCAGCTTTACTGTTCTAACATTGAAAATCACTGATTAATGTCAGTGTTTTAGAGCGTAAAACTGTCACAAGCCTGGAATTACTGCTTATAAATTAATTTCTAAATTAAAATGCTTACAAAGTAAAATAAATTGATAATTGATATACTGAAAACCATCACTGATTAATGTCAAAGTTTCAGAGCACAGAACTGGAATTACTGCTTAGAAATCAAAAAGTCAGACTTTGGGAAAAAACCAGAAGAATGCTGCCAGCAGCAGCAACACTTTTCTATCATCTTGGTTCTCTTTAACTGTTCAAACAGTTAAAATACACTCCGCCTTCTGGGTGTTTTACACAACCATGATCAAACTCCCACCTACCTGATTGATCTGGAAGTAGCTCCCATCTGCCTCGATCCTGATCTTTGCTGCTGCTTTTCCAGCCTGCTTTTCCACCTTGACAGGTTTGATACATTCCTGAAAGAGCAATAAAGCCCCCAGGTGAGGAGATGAGCACCCAAGAGGTTCCTTTAAAAGAAATGCAACTCTCAGGCACCGGTTCTGGATGGATCTGACTCCTCTCCCTTCACGCAGTGCTGTAAGAAAACGTCCAAGGAAAGGCTCCTTACCCCTTTTGTACAGAAAGAACACCTTTCCAGCATCATCCCAGAGGCAGGGGATGCCTTTGCTGCTGGTTCTGAGGGATCTCAGCTCTGATTTAGGGTTTGACAGAGCAGACCGCGGTCGGACCCTCCTCCCCACCTCAGCCCGTCCTCTCCTCCTGCCTGGGGAGGAGTGGTCCCTGCACACGCGGGGAAGTTTGATTCCATGGCAAAGGGCCCCTCAGGAGCTCCCTGGGCTGCTTCCCGCTCTCTCCGCTGGTCCAGGGTGGAGTCCCGGGGTGGTTTTTTTTGTATTTTGTGCCGGTTTTATCATTCAGGCACCGCCCGACTCCTCATCCGGCTGCTCTGCCTTGCACACCCTGCTCTGCCCACCGGGGCCCCCAGACTCATCCACCCCTCCTGCATTCCCTGCGCTCCGCAGGGTTCAGGGAACTCCTCGCTTCTCCAGCCATCCCTCCCTGGAGCGCAAATCGGGAAGAATTCCCTTGGAAACCCAAGAACTACAGGGAGAACGGGGAGGGTTCGTTATTCCCCATCCCACTGATCTCACTTCAGGGTGGTTTCCCCGCGGTGCTTGTCAGCAAATACACTCAGGGTTAATATTTTGCGTACTCCGGGATGAGGATTTTGCACTCCACAGTCAACATTTTGCTCTCCAGTGTCAATATTTTGCACTTTTCCAGCGCCTGGAGCCCCTGCAAGCAGCCGGGCTGCCCCTCCCGCTGGCACAGCACCAGTGCGGGTGACTCGTGTGACAGGAACCTCCTTCAGGGTTCAGATTTTACCGGGGAGGGCCCAAATTCGCACCCCCCAGCGCGGGGTGGGGATCGCTCGGCTGATCCCGCATTCCTGGCTGTCCCCAGCGGCCCGTACCGCCCTCCCTGCGCCGGGGCCGGGAGGGACAAGCGAGGAATGCCCGTTTTTAACCCTCTTCCCACCTCCCGCAGCAGCAGCGGCGCCTGAGCGGGGAGGGCAGGTCCCGGTGCAGCGACAGCACAGGAGGTGACTGTCACCCCCTGAGGGCCGCGTTCGCACCCCCCCCGGCCCCGGCAGCGCCCCGGCCCCTCAGCCCGGCCCCACCTGCGCGGGGCCGATGAAATCGTCGAGCTCGGTGAGCTGCAGGACGCCGCTGAACCGCGCCGCCATGGCCGCCACACCGCCGCCAAGCGCGGCGGCCCGGCCAGCAGCCCTGTCGTAAACCGCGAGGCCACACTGCTGCAAAACTATGCCACGCTGTCGTAAAGCGCGGCGGGGAGGGTTTTGTTTGTTTGGGTTTTTTTTAATAAATAGTTTAATTTATGGGATTTCCGGCAGGGAAAGTGGTGCAGTGATCGTTCGAGGGTTCCCGCGGTGCTGGATTTGATGTTTTCTCGTTCACAGAGGNAGAACGGTGGGATGTGCTGAGCGGGGAGGGCCCCCCAGGGACCATCTCCCCACCCCTGAAGGGATCAGGGATCAAGCCACAACCTGGGCACCATCAGGATCATCCAGTCCCGCTCCTGGCCCTGCACAGGACACCCCGACAGCCCCAACCTGTGCCTGGGTCGGGTTTGGTCTCCATCAGATGCAGCCGTGGAGCTTAAAGGGTCAAACCTCCTGTTCTGACCCTACAACCAGGTCACAGGGAGGGGTTAAAGGGTCAAACCTCCAGTTCTGACCCTACAACCAGGTCACAGGGAGGGGTTAAAGGGTCAAACCTCCAGTTCTGACCCTACAACCAGGTCANAACCTCCTGTTCTGACCCTACAACCAGGTCACAGGGAGGGATTAAAGGGTGAAACCTCCTGTTTCGACCCTACAACCAGGTCAGGAGACTGAGTCGGCACAACAAGGTGCTAAGAGGGCACTTAGGGAGAGGATTTAGGGCTGGCAGCCTTGGGATTCCGGGGACAGTGAGAGACAGCGTTTAGTCAAGTCAGAAGTTAAGTCTGGCTTTCCAGTTCACGCGCTGGGTCCCTGACTTCCAGAACTGAGCTCTGCCTTCTCCCCTCCCTGTTTCCCAGGGCTGTGCATGTCCTGTCACCTGTTACAGGTGGCTCTGCACACACACACGTGTTTATATGTTTATATCTGGAGGAGAGGGCAGGTTAAGCGGCTCTGTCCCATCACCAGGTGTCAGATTTGCTGCCAGAAGCACCCGAGGACACAGAGAGTCTCTCAGCAGGGTCTGGCTCAAGGGGAATAATTTTCCTGAAGCTCCACAAACCCGAACTTCTTGGGAATGAGGAGTCCTGTCAACTCTCGCCGTGGTTTGGGCACTTCAGTGCGTGGCAGAGCTGTCCCTGTGCTGCTGATCGTCCCAAGAGAGCCAGGGGGAGCTGGAGCATTTCTGGGTGCCCACAACACCTCACCTTTCCTGCCCGGCCCTCTGGAAGGTGAGTGTGTGCTTTGGGAGGAGCCAAGTGTTGCTGCAAACGTCAGGATAAGTCAAACTCTCCATCACTGGTTTTTTAACATCACAAAACAGGGAATACTTTACTCACGGTGCCACGTGCATGTGAGGTTGCTCCCCCAAACATGCAACACCCACTTTCCAAACTTTTCACTGATTAATTATTGTTCACTGGCTATAAATTACATATTTCTCTTCATTAATTACTATTCTATCTTCTGTTTGTTATTGCTTTCTCCCTTCTCTAAGGGGGGCTATTTAGCCCCCATTTTTGAGATTTTAGTTATCTTTTTTTTTTTTTTTTCTCAGACAGAATTTCAGTGCAAATGCTGAATTGTCTGGGTTAGTTTCTTTTTTATCTCTGGTTTCTGCCACGTGTCCTTGTGGGCTATAAATCCTGCATTCCTGGTGTCCAGTTCTCAGCAATATTTCTCTCCCCCAGGCTTTGCTCATTGAAGCACATCAAGGCTGCTTTAGCAGAACTTCCAAGTTTCAGTGATTTTGCTTAAATGGGTTTGTGAACCTTGCTCTAGTGGGAAGTTACACTGGCCATGGGTGATTAAAACAATTAATTAGGCAATTTATCTAATTTCCAACACGAGGACATGGCATAGCAGCTCAAATCAGCAGCCCCATTCTTGGATTTTTTAATCCTGGGGGATTAAATCCATGGTGCAGCTGGAGCTGATGGTTGAGGGGGCCCTGATGTGATAATCAGGTTCTTCCTGGGCAACCTTTCGAGGCTGGGCTGGTTTTCCAGGAGCATTTGGCAGCTCTGAGCCTCCTCCTGCTGAAAACTGGTCTCCCAGTAAGGTGGGTGACCCCCAAACTGGTCCTGTTGCTCCTCCTGGCTGCTGGTGTGGCTGCAGTGTGTCTGAGGGGCCTGAGCCCTGCTCTGCTGGGTGGCCAAACAGGTTGGGCTGGGCCTTGCTGG
This sequence comes from Pachyramphus minor, assembly GCA_013397135.1. Lineage (NCBI taxonomy): Eukaryota > Metazoa > Chordata > Aves > Passeriformes > Tyrannidae > Pachyramphus > Pachyramphus minor. The sequence goes on from VYXB01007864.1 coordinate 377,737, forward strand.
GCACCCTCCTGCTCTCTGGAGCAGCTGCTTGGTCACCAAACCCCGGTGAGGGAGGAACATCAGACGTCAGAGAATCACCTTTCCTTTTTTTAGCTTGTTTGCATTTCTAGTTCAGGACAGGATTTAAGTGTTACATGTCGGTGTTTTTTGACTTTGTGCAATGCAAAGGTCACAGAGGAGGTTGCAGAGGACAGGGGGAGGCAGAAACCAACCAAAATCCCTTGTGTAAACCTCCAGGAAGGTGCAACGTGATGGTTGGGTTTTACTTCCAGCTATGAACTGACATTTGATGCTATTTGGCCTTTTCATCCTGTCTCCATTGTCCCTGGAACACTTCCTTTAGCAGGGGGCAGGAACAGCTGGGAAGTGCTGTGTGGCCAGAGCAGGGTTTGCTCTGGGGTTACTCCAGCAGGGATAAAGCAGGACTGGGTTTTAGTGCTGAGGTGAGCGAGGGTTTGGTGACAGGAAGGTCTCTGACACTCTTGTTAGCACAGGCAGGTGAGGATGGAACCACAAAATCATCCAGGTTCAAAAAGACCTCTGGGAGTCCAACCATCCCCCAGCACTGCTTGGGCCACCACTGACCCCTGTCCCCAAGTACCACATCCACAGGGCTTTTAAATCCCCCCAGGACTGTGACTCCACCACTGCCCTGGGCAGCTGTGCCAGGGCTGGACAACCTTTTCTGTGATGAAATTTTTATTAATATCCAGCCTGAGCCTCCCCTGGCACAACTTGAGGCTGTTCCCTCTTGTCCTGTGCCTTGTTCCCTGGGCCAGACGGTTTTGCATGAGCTGTAAAACACAAACCCTCAGTGTTGGGCTCTGCTGACACCTCTGGCATTTGGAGGTGTGGGCTCAGCAGCAACCTGAAGCCAGTAATGTTTCTTTTCCTGAATTCCCTGCTTGTACCTGAACCCTTGGGCAAACAGGGTGAGCCAAGCTGCTTATTGAACCAAATATTGCCTTGTTTATCAAAGTCTCCCAGTGACATTTCCCAGGCAGGTATGTAACAGCACAGTCCCAGAGCTGCTGGCACCGGGGCACTGGCACATATTTTCACAGATCTGTGCCAAGATAAGGATGGGTGGGTTTGCAGGGAAAGGTGGCAGCTGGAACGGGCCCAAACATCCCAGTTCCCCATTCCTCACAAGGCTCCTCTTCCCAGCACTGCCCACAGCAGGATGTTCAGCCCTGGTGATGGGTTTTACCTGCAGGAAGAGGCTTCCCAAAAATGCATCTTCTGCCTTTAAACAGAACCTTTCAGGCTGCCAGCACAGAATGTTGCCCCAGGCAAAGTGGTTGTTGGACTGATCCACCCTTAAGCCAGTGATGAGCACCTGGAGAGCTCTCCTGACCTTCTCCTCTGGGATTCTGCAGTGGGTGACAGAGGGTTTGGTGCAGAGCAGCAGGATCTGCTCTGCTGTGACCACAGGGCAGTGCTGGGTAGGTCCCTGCTACTCTGATCTCCTCCCTGCTACTCTGATCTCCTCTCGTGTGGGCAGTTTTTGGCAGAGTTTCCTTGTTTGGAGAGAGAAGGAGAGGAGAAGTTTCACACAGACTTTCAGTTACTGGGGCTCTCCCTTCGTGTGCCAAGCCCCATCAAACCTGAGATCTGCACAGCAGCAGGAAAGGAAGAGCTGAGTGCAAGTGGTGGCCCATCATAACAAGCTCATTGTTGTGGGTTTGGAGCTGTTTATACCTCAAACCACAGGTTTTGCATCACTTGTGTCCCTTTATCCCTTCTGTCAGCTCTGGACCCCACCCAGCTCACCTGCCTGGGCAGCAAACCTGCTCCTACCACCAAAGGAAGGAGCTTTGCTCTGGGCTGGCACTTGACCTTCATGGCTCTTTCTCCTGGTTCTCCCTCCAGTCTGCTTTGGAGAACCTTCCCCAAGCTGCTGTTGTGTGCCCTGGTCCAAGGGCTCAGACAGTGCAGCTGGGTCACTGTTGTTGTGCTTCTCCTGGACTCCCCAAGGTTGTTCACTTTGGGTATTTGGATGTGTTTACATGGGAGATCCATTGTGGGATGCACTCATGCCAGGAAGGGATTTAATGAGATGGACATGATACAAAGAATTAATCCAATTTCCCTTTTAGCCCTGAATGTCTCCAAATCCTCTTTTTACATCTGGGCCATGTTGTCCCAGCAGGGCCCTCACAGATTCTTTCTTCAAGAAGCAACTAATGAAGAAACAGAAATATAATTTCAAGTTTTTGAGAGAAATTTTGTGCTTCCAGGAGCCTCCTTTGCCTCTGTGTTCCACTAGAACAGCTGGATTTTCTTTGTTTGCTTTGAGCCTTCAGTATGACTTGGTATAATTTCTGCAGCACCTGTAATGTTTTTTTTATTCATCATCCCTTAATTTGTGCTCTCTTATTCCTGTTCTTAAACCTCTCCAGATTCTGAGTCGTGTTTAGGGTCAGTGAAAGGAGAGCAGTGGTGAGGTGGCTGGGCCCTGCAAGGTCCCAGAGCAACTGGCTGTGCTCTGGCTGGTTTTAGGAAAAGCCTGAGCCTTGCAGGACATGAGGCTGAGACCTGGCTCTCCTGGGAGAGCACAAAGCCCCTTTGTGCTGGGGGAATGCCACAGGGCAGAGCTCAGCTGGGACAGGCAGGGTGTGTGCCCTGCCTGCTGGAGATGGGATTGAGGAGGATTTATTACCTGGCTCAGCGCAGCAGGAACAGCATTTGTGCAGTGTGGTGTGGCTGGAGAACACTTGAGCCCCACTTGGGGCTGCTCATGCCCTGCCAGGCTGGGTGGGAAGGCTCTGACTCACTTTGCCATGGGACAAACCTCAGGGCTGTCCCACCCACTGCAGGTTCCATTGCCCCCCTTCCCACCCCACCTCGAGGGGTGTGTTGGTGATCCTGGGGCAGAGCTGGGCTTCAGTTTAGGGAAAAGGGAGGCTGTAGGGGAAGGTGAGGCACAGAGAGGTCTCCTGTGTCATTGTGTTGAGCTGAAGGTGACTGTTGTTACAGGTGAGCTCCAAAATCTCCCTCACAGACCTTCCAAGGGCAGCCTGGGCACAGCCACAGAGCAGGGCATGGGCTGGGCAGCCTTGGGCACCTCTCCCAGCTCTGTGCTGCCTGATCTCCAGTTGTCTCCCACTGAGAGCAGGTTTTACTAACATTCCTGCTCTGTGTTCCCATTTTCCTGCAGCTGAGAAGCCCCAGATCCAGGATCTGAAGGATCCTACAGGGAAGCTGGAGAGGGACTCTTTGTCAGGAACTGTGGTGACCAGGCAAGGAGGAATGTGTTCAAATTGAAAGAGGGGAAGTTTAGGTTGGATATTCAGAAGGAATCCTTCCCTGTGAGGGTGGGGAGGCCCTGGCACAGGTTGCCCAGAGAAGCTGTGGCTGCCCCATCCCTGGAAGTGTCCAAGGCCAGGTTGGATGGGGCTTGGAGCAGCCTGGGCTGGTGGAAGGTGTCCCTGCCCATGGCAGGAGCTGGAACTGGTGATCTCCAAGGTCCATTCCGACCCCTTAACACTCCATGATTCCATGGCCTGGCTGCAGGTGGCAGAGCCCTTTGCTGCTCTCCTGTTGACTCTCCTTTGGACCCACACTTTGTCCAGCAGCTCCACAGCCACTTTCCCACCTCACTCTCTGTCATGGACAACCCTCTGCCAACGCTGATCCAAAGGTGCAAGACACAGAGCTGTGTGTTCAAAAGCTGATGGAAGGATCCCCCCCAGCTCCAGGACACCTCCTTTGGGAATCCTGGAGAAGAGGCTCCTTGCTTTGAGCTCTGAGTCTGTGGATTGGTCCAATCCCAAGATGATTTGTGTTGGTGAAACCACTTTCACAGGCTGTGAGTCAGACACACCATTCATGGCTTGCTGTTGCACTGGTTCTGAAATAGCTCTGAACACATGGGGTGAGAGAACAGGGAGTGTGGAGGGACCTGGGTTTGGGTGGGTGGGGATGGTGAGTCAATGTTGGCACAAACATGAGCTGTAGGTGGGCAGGATGGGGCAAGTCTGAGCCTGGCACAGGACTGGCCTTGCAAAGCATCGATAAAGTGACCAAACAGAGATTTTTCAAATCTGAGGTGTAAAATTACCCCACTGTGTCCAGAGAGATTCAGAGTTACTGTGGGTTTCTTAGTGACCTGGGGGATCAGATCCAAAGGTCAGCAAAAAGAAGCCTGAAATGGGGGGAGTCTAATTTAATATCCACCCCTTGTTAGACTCTGCAGCAGCTCTCATTTTATTCATGCAGATTGTGTTTGCCAAGTCTGTTTTGCTGAAGTGTTGATGGGCTGAGAGCTTGAGGAGAGCACGGGATCACTCAAACCCACGAGACTGGATTTTCTTTGTTTCAACCTGACTGCTGCTCCACAGGTCTGGGAGATCCTGGGGAATGTCACCAGGTGGGATTTGGATGAAGGAGAAGGCACAGTTGTTCCTCAGCTCCTATATAAAGACCCCTTCAAACTGAAGGTGAGCTCTTTAATAATAACAACATGATTTAGTTTTTCAAATAGAGCAGCCTGCAGGAATTGGAAAGGCCCTGAACTTCTGTCCCGGGATTTGCAGCAAGGAAATGAAGGTTTGAGGAGGGAAAGGCAGATTCTGGTGATAGGGAGACAGGGATCTCTGGATTATGGTTCTGGAGCCATTGGATAATGACATCATTGCTGCTCAGGAGGCTCCTTGCTGTGAGTTCATGAGCTGCTGCAGTGGGTGCTGGAGCCCACGGGCCACTTGGGTGCAGGTTCTGGGCACCTTGGCATGAGCCCAGTGTGCCACAGGCACCCCTGAGCCCCTCAGCAGGGAAAGGTTCCTCAGGGAATTAAGGCAGCTGGTGGTGCCCTGGGTTTGCCTGTGCCAGTTCCAGCCTTGTCCTGGTGGATTTTGGTTCCAGTTGCTCTCCCTGAGTGGGGAGCACTGTGCCTGAGGAGTGACAAGAGCCTGGGGCAGAGCAACAGCCCAAGGATCTGAAATCTCAGGATCACAGAATATCCTGAGCTGGAAGGAACCCAGGGAGGGGGAATTCACCTCTTCAGGGCTCTCATCCTGCCTCCCTTTCCTCCTGTTTCCCAGGAATGCCAGGCATTAACAAACAGCACCTGGTGATTTACACTGCAAAACATTCGTGTTCTCAAGGGCTGAGAGGTGTGTCCAGGGCTCCAAATCCATCCTGCAGTGGGAGATGCAGGGCTCAGGAGACAGGACACACCCCAGTTTGCTCAGTGAAAAGGAGCCCTCTATGACCATACCCTGCACTCCAGGGCCAGGAGATCCCAGGTGAGTGATCCGAGCAGGGCTGGGCCGCCTGTGCCCCTGTGCCAGCGGGAGCCCAGCTCAGGACATGGGTAACAATGACCTGGTTTAGCTAACTCCAAACCCTCCCTGGGCTTTCCCAGGCAGAGCAGACCCCCAGTAGTTTTTTGGGGGCTTTGGGTCTGATTTCAGGTTTTGTGGAGGGTGTTGGAGTGTCTAAATTTGTAGGTGAGACATCACCTTTTAACTTCCCTCCTTTGAGCTTGGTTTTGCAATTAATTTGACTTTTTTTTATTATTATTTTTGGCTAAAAGAAGGTGATTTCTCACACTTCTGGGTGTTCTGAAGACCTTTCCAGAAATGCTTCCTTTACTCCCAGGGCTGGGATTTCTCCTTCTGCTTGGTGAGTAGGACCATGGAGTGGTGGGTGTTCCAGGAGGATTTTCCATAGATAATCCTCAAAAGGGAGAATTGTGCTGAAAGGCCATTGAACGTTGCTTTGGTGGCTGCTCTAAACCCTCAGCTTTTGGTTATTCTTGTTTGTTATTGGATCTGGGAAGTGAAATATTTTAGGCTTGGTAATAAACAGGGCGGAAAGACACAATTAGAATTGATTCTCCTCCTGTGATTCCAGAGCTGTCTGCTCCCTGCTCCTGTTGTTGGAATGCACTTAAGGAATAATCAGAGCTGAATCTGATTAACTCTGTTAATAAAATCAGAGAATCCTGGAATGGTTTGGGTGGGAAGGGACCTTAAAGATCACCCAGTTCTACCCCCTGCCATGGGCAGTGACACCTTCCACTAGACCAAGTTGCTCCAACCTGGCCTTGGACACTTCCAGCCACAGCTTCTCTGGGAATTATGGCATTCCACTGTGTGTTAAAAATTCCATGGAATTGGTACAGCCTGGGTTCCTGTGCCCTGGCAAAGCCTGGAGTGAAGGCAGTGTTGGGAAGGGCATTGCTGCCACAGTGTTCAGTGGATTTGCATCTCAGGGGGTTCATGACACAAGATGAGCTCATGGCCTTGGTTGGGATGTTGTGAGATGAAGGATTTATTGCCATACATGAGGATTGTTGGGATATTGGTTGGGATATTGGCTCCTCTGTGATATTGCAGAGTGAGAAGCTGCCCTCTCCCCTCCTGCTCCTCCTCCCTGGGTGGGTGTTTCTGATGCCCTCTCAGGTCAGTGGGATGATTTGCATCATTACACATATTCATAAAAGCTTTCCAAGTGGGGGCCAAAAGGATGGATGTTCCCAAGGCCCAGTCCTGGGGGGAGCAGGAAGGGATTATCAGGTGGAAACAGCCCAACTTTGTCCACTGGCAGGGAAGAATGGAATCAGGGCCAGTGGATCCCTGGGCTGATCCCTGGCTGTGGTGCACAAGGAATGCAAGGCAAGGAATTCCTGGAGAGAAGGACTGTCCCCAGAGGGTTGGTTTTGCCCCTTTCCCTGCCTTTTTCTCTTTGGTGACAGAGATGCAAGACAACCCTCATGTGATCTAAGACACAGCCAGACTGGCCTGGGTGGGTAGAGAAGGATCTTGTGTCTGTTCACCCCTCAGAGGTGACAGCAGGAATGAAAATATCTGAAATACTGGGCCAAAAGTGAGCACTAAAGTACTGCAGTGAGCTGAGTGATGGTCAGGGTTGCTGGACCCAGACAGGGGCTGGGCTGTGGGAATGATTATCCTGGATTTGCTCCAAAATCACTGTACATTGTCTTCCAGGGTGGCAAGGAACTGCTGGAGCTTCTCCTGGGACATACCTGGTAAGACAGATTTGTGTGTTTAAAACATCAGAGAATCCCAGAATGGTTGGGGTTGGAGGGACCTTAAAGCTGAGCCAGTCCCACCCCCTGCCATGGGCAGGGACACCTTGCACTAGAACCACCCTGCTCAAGTCACCAGGACAGTCCATCCCGTTGGGCCTCACACCTGAGGGGTGGGAGCACTCCCAAACCTGGGACTTTCCAGCCCTTGGAGGTACAGAGCCAGTAAAACATAGGAATTTTGCAGGTGGCAAGAGGGGAACTCTCTGGATGTGGGCATTCAGGGCACACCCCAGTCCAAATGGTTGCTGCTCACAGGTTTGTCTGTGCAGTGATCACAACTCCATGATAACATCATCTCTTTTCTCCCTCTCTCCTGGTGCAGTGCTCCAGCTCCGCTGTCAATGGTGAGTTTCTTCCCAAGTGACCTCCATGAGGAAGATTCACACGTGGTTCTGTGTCCCTGCTCCTCTCACAATTCCTTTGTCTTTGTTTTTCTCTCTTTTTTGGGGGATCAGAATCTGCCCTGTGTGCCTCAGTGCAAAGGTATGTGACCCACCAGCAAATTGTTCTGGCAGCATTTCCCTTGGGAGTGATAACTGGTTCCTTGGGGAAGCAGAATCCCTCTGAAACCAGGGGTAGGACCTCTCTCCCCCCCTCAGAGTCCCGGGGTTACTTGTGGGCAGGGAGGGCTGTACTTGCACTTGTTTAAACAGTGAAGAGAAAATACCTTCCTGGGATTTTGTGTCTGTACAGGACAAAGAAAGGCAGGGCAAGTCCCTGGTGTGTGAGCCAAGAACCTTGGCATTGTGCTGAGCTTATCTTGGCTCCCGGTGGGGCTTAAGGCTCAAACAGCTCTGCTTCAGGCTTAAACCAAATTTGACTTATACCTGAGGGTCAACAATTCCTCTGCACCCTGTCCCTGCTCCCACATGGTGGCAGCAGCTCGTGCTCATCCCGTGTTGGTTTGTTCTGCTGTGTTTGCTGCCAGGGGTGGTTGGGGTGGCTGCCTGGCACTGCTCCTGCTCTGGGGTGGGGACAGGGAATGGCTGTCCCTGCTGAGGGGGGACAGGGAGCGGCTGTCCCTGCTGAGGGGGGACAGGCAGGGAGAGAGCAAACCCAGGTGCTCAGGGGGGCTCAGGTGCCTTTCACTGACTCTCTGGGCTTGGCAGTTGTGCCCTGGGCTGTGCCCGCAGCTCCAGGGCTGATGAGGTGCCAGTGCCCTGCTGGTTCTGCTCCCAGTTCCCCACCAGTCCTGCCCTCACTCAGTTCTGCCCCAGCTCCAAGAAAATTGTGCCCCAGCTCCCCTCCAGTCCTGCCCCTGTCCAGTTCTTCCCCAGCTCCCCATCCAGTCCTGCCCCAGCTGTGGCACAGCTGGCACAGCGCTGTCTCTGTTCCCCCCCAGTGCCAGCCAGGAGAAGTTTCTGGAAGCAGCCCGTGGCCAAAGCTCCCCGTGCAGCCTCTCCTTTGGTCAATACGCCTGTGCCCAGGTAATGGCAGTGCCCTGCTGCCCGTGGTGCTGGGTTTGTTTTCCTCGGGAATTCTGCCCCTTAAACCAGTCCCAGGGTTGGCTGTGAGTGGAGCAGCCAAAGCCTTGTCCAGGTTTCCCTCCCAGGATGGAGAGAAAGGCTGGGATCAAACACACAGGGAGCACCCAGAGCACTGAGCTGTGGCTGTGTCACCTCCCAGGAGGGGCTAAACCACCCAGGAGCCCTCTGTGGGCTGACTGTGGAAGTGGGGATTCTCTTTTCCAAACCTCTCAAATGAGAAAGTGGGACAAAGAAGTTTTTCCTAAAAAAACTGGCTCTTAAAAACTGGCATCACAGCACTGAGACAGATCTCTGCATGACAGTCCCCTGGTCCATTGGGGTAAACCCCAACAAAGGGTGGGAAAACCACAACTGGAAGTGGCAAAAGCACAATGAAAAGTGTGGAAAATATCATCTGGGACATTCCAGGTTTACTTTCTCCCCTGCTTTTGTCATTATCTCTCAGTTGCTGTGCTGCCTGAAATTGCAATTGCATGGCCAATGGTTTGTATTTTTCCATAAATATTTCTAATAAAGAGATGACATTTCTCCAAATATTTTGGTGGGGGTTTTGGTTGGTTTTTTTCCCACTGTTTGGCTTTTTTTGACTGAAGAATGTTTGGGAAGGAGAAAGTTCCCTATGGAAGGTTACACTTTGATCAAATGGCAATATTTGGGTGGTTTTTGTTTTTTTGTTGGAAACCATTTGAATAAAGCTTTTAAGGCCACCCTCTGCCTGGGGGAAGCACAGAGTAGGTACCAGAAGGATCCAGCATTTGGAACACAGACTTGCTCCAAGTCAGTGTGGGTTGGACTTTCTTCTGACTCCTCTGTCAACAGGTTTGATCATCTTACAGTGCTGAGTCAAGGGGTCCTGGAATGGGGCTTGGGTTGGAAGGGACCTTAAAGACCATCCAGTGCCACCCCCTGCCATGGGCAGGGACACCTTCCACTGTCCCAGATTGATCCAAGCCCCGTCCAACCTGGCCTTGGACACTTCCAGGGATCCAGGGGCAGCCACAGCTTCTCTGGGCAACCTGTGCCAGGGCCTCCCCACCCTCAGAGGGAGGAATTCCTTCCCAAATGCACAAATGGCACCTGAAGGCCATTCCACACAGCAGCACTCTGAACATGACCCACCTTTTATCACATTTATTTGCATTTCCCTTTTCTCTTTCAGAGAACTTGGCTCCAGGACCTCCAGGATGATTTCCTCATATCCTTATATTCTTGCCTTGCCTCCAAACCTGCCACTGCTGTGGATCCACAATACTCTGTTCTGTTCTTCTCCAAATATGATGCTGAGAAGCTTTTGGCCTCCCTGACCACATTCACCCAGCGGGTTGGTACCACAGAGCCAACTGTTTGTTCACCACTGAAAGGCTTTGGTTAAAATTACCTTAGTTTTTACCTTACCATTACCTTATTTTAAAAAGAGCATCATTTCAACCAGCAGCTTTTGTTCCTAACATTCCCACTCCCATGGATCTATGTCAGTGTTTGATTATTCACTGGAATTCCTGTGTTTCTTCCCCCGTCTTGCTCTCAGTTTTCCCACGTGCCTCTGTCTCTGGAGTGGAACCTGATCTTCATCAATGGCCTGTGGGAGAAGATGCTGCAAGTGCCAGACATTGAGAGCCCTCCTGTTCTGTCTCAGTGGGTCCACGGGGGACTTCAGCCCTTCCTGGTGGAGCCCAAGGTCTTTGGTTGCCTCCATGGCAAAAACTTGTCCTGTGAGACATTTCAGCTGCTGTAAGTGCTCATGTCCCTGAGGGCCCTGTGTGACCAGAGCAGTGTCACACCCTGGGGCTGCTGGGAGGGGAAACCACATTGGGAGCTTTGATAAAGGATGTGATTGATAAAATCAGTCCTCAGTAACAGCCCTTCTGTGAGAATCCCACCCTGACTCCATCAGTGTCTGAGATGTCTGCTTTCCTTATCCATCTGTAGAGTGGCTGCCCTGGATGGATTATATCCTGAGCTTCCAGAGGAAGAGCAGAGGAATCTTTACAGTGGGATCAAGTATTATCTCACCCAGAATGGTAAATAACTTGATTTTCTCTAGGAAACTACAGGTGCTTTAGGCCCCCAGTGTGGGCTCTGACATGGGCTGAGCTCTGTTACAGGGCTGAGGCTTCCCAGGGCTGGGAATGTGACAGTGGGAAGTGCTTTCAGGAATCATTTCCCTGCCTGAAGGCTTTATTAATCCAGGACTTCTATAAATCAACACAGTCTGACTTGTATCCCTTGTGAATGGCAGTTCCTGCTTTTGCTGGGAAAGAACAGGACAGGGTTTGGTTCTGAGAGCTGAAGAATTCAGCTCAGGAAGGGTCCTGGGGGGGACACCCCTGGCCCAGGCAGGAGCTTAACATGCCCAAATTTAATGTCCTGCAAAATCCTTCTGGCAGATCTGGGGGGAGGAAGAAAGAGGCAGGTGATGAAATGTTTGGAGGGCTGTGAAAGAATGAGGCATCTGTCCTGTCCCATGGGCATTTGGATCCTGAACACGTGGATTTGAGTGGAATGTGTGAGCAGAGGCACTAAGGGAGCTCTGCTGAGTCCTCTGATGGACTGAAGCCTGTTCCACACTCAGAATCTCCAAAATCCACCCATTTCCTTATTTGGTATCTGTTTTTCTACCTGTCTGACTGCAGAATCCAACCGAAATTGCTACAGTGAAGCCATTCCAGGTCTGAATTCCACTGCTTGGTTTAAAAATTACCTTGGATCCTTTATGGAGGATGCCAGTGTTGAGGACCTGCAGCTTTTTGGTGATGAACCAACTGTAAGTGCAACCTCCTGGTAATGAGGAACCTCCAGTGTCAAAATATGCCTGGGAGGGTCCTAATCCTGCCCTGAGCAAAATTAAAAACCCAGAATGGATTGGCAGGGACACCTTCCACTAGCCCAGGTTGCTCCAAGCCCCATCCAACCTGGCCTTGAAATCCTGGAGATGCTGCTGGTGGGAATATTTCTCTTGTTTATTTGTACTGAACAGTCACTTCACTTATCTTCCCCCCCATCACAATCTCTTGTGATAAGAGGCACTTGCACAGAAATTGGTTTCATGTGGGTAATTCTGAACAAAGTAAACTGAAGCCAGGAAGAGCAACAACCCCAAACTTGATCAAGGTCTCAGGGTATTACCGGAAAACAAAAATTAAACTTCCTCACAATGCTAAAACCAGGTGAAAAAAACACATATTGCTTGAAGTGAGGTTGGTTCAAACTGCCAGGATTAAAGTATCCATCTAAACTTTTTTTTTTCTTTTTTTCTTTTTCACCCTCAGCTTCAAAAATTTGCCAGGGATCCAGTCAATATGGAGATGATCAGCAACCTCACCTTGCTCCGGGAGACAGCTCTGTACTACACCTTCCTGCTGACCTCTGCTCCTGCTTTTCCACTGTCAAGGTGCAGGATCTGACAGGATCTGATCTCCTACGTCATGGAAATCAGATCCAGCAGCACCCAACTGTGGTGCTGTGATTTAGCAAGATTTTGGGTGGTGGTTCTGGTGGCTGCTTTTATCAAACCTTTAAAGCATTTTTCTGTTCCTCCAATATTTCCATTGCCCTTGGGGAGGGCCAGATCCCAAGTTCTGAACCCTGGGAACCTTGTGTGGTTTGTCAGGACACAGCAGTGCTTTCTGAACGGGAGCACCAGCAGTTAAAATGAGGGGAAATGTGCCCTGGGGAGGAGCATCCTTTGGAAAAAGGGGGTGACAGAGCTCCTGTCTCTCAGAATTGCAGCCTCTCCCCTCTGTGTCCCACCTGCAGCCTCCCAGACAGGTTTGTTTGCTCCCTGAGCCCCTCGGCAGTGACCAACCTGAGCAGGGACGACGCGCTGAGCTTGGCCCAGAGGATCGGGGAGAGCTGCCCCTGGATCAGAGGAATTCCTGGAGAGAGAGCTCCCTCCTCCCTGCTGGCACAGGAGCTGCAGGTAATCCATCACCTGCCCAGCCCCGGGGCTTCCTTCACCTGCACAAAACAGGCAGGGCTCAGGATTAGCTCCTGTGCCTCCTCTGTCACCTCTTCTGGGGCATTTTGCTTTTTTTGTCCTGGTGCCTGGCTGGGGTTTCATCATCTGACAATTCCAGTGGGTGGAGATGGTCCATCAACAGCCTTCAGCATAAAAATCTGAGGCAGAAATGCAGGGATTTAAGGCATCCAAAGGCTGCAGGTTCCCCTCAGTGCTCCCCTGACTGTCCTTTCTGTCCCTGTGGGACCTTTGCAGGTCGCATCCTCCCTGCTGAGGAAGTTGGAGGATTTCTCTCCCGAAATCCTGCGTGCCCTGGGCCAGGCTGCAGTTGGACTCTCTGTATCCAGCATCCAGAACAGCATCAGTGAGGAGGACCTTAAAGCAGCTCTTCCTGCCCTGGGGGAAGTTCGTGGCTGGAATGCTGAGCAGTCCAGTGCTATTGTGGACAAACTACTCCGCTCTGGCTATCAGGTACCAGGATCAGGGCCACAAATTCAGGAGGAATTTCACCATGGAAAGGGTGGTCAGGCATTGGAAAGGGCTGCCCAGGGAGGTGGTGGAGTCCCCACCCCTGGAGGTGCCCAAGGAAGGACAGGACGTGGCACTCAGTGCTCTGGGCTGGGGGACAAGGTGGGGATGGGGCACAGGGGGGACCTGATGATCCTGGAGGTCTTTTCCAACCTCAGGGATTCTGGGAGGTGCAGCTCACACCTGGTGCTGCCAGCAGGTGCTGTCAGGCCCTCATGTCCTTGTGCATTCCCTTCCAGATCCGGGATGGGCAGAGCCTGGCAAAGCTGGGCAGTTTGGTGGGAGGACTCAACAGCAGCACGGTCTGGAGTCTGCCCCCAGAGGTGCTCCTGGAGGCCATCAAGGTCCCTGAGTTTGCCCAGCAAATGGAGCCCCTGCCCCCTGCTCTGAAAAGGACCTTTGTGGAAAAGGTGACATTGATTTTTTTCCTCTTCAGGTGTCACAAATGAGCAAAGCTCCAGAGAGCCCCAGCTGAGAGCACTGCTTACCTGGGGCCAGGTGGGACATAGGCAGCATTCCCTGGGGGTGTCACTGCCAAACAGGATCTAATCCCTGTCACTCTGCCCATGGAGATGTCCTGGGCCACCAGCCAGGGTGTCCTGCTGAGCCTCTTGGGGACAAAGGCACAAGAGGCTTGTTTTATGGGGTGATCCCAGCAACCTCTCCCCAGTGACTTGAAAAAGTGCTCTCAGAGAAAGAATGTACAAGGAGCAGAATTCATTAAAGGTTGTACTTGATCTTGGAGGTCTTTTCCAACCTAAATGATTCTGTGATTCTAATATTGACATTTGCAGTAAGACTGTGTGAGAAGTGAAGGTGACTTCAGAAGTCCCTTTTTAGGGTTGACTGATCCCTCAGCAATCCACTGTTTCATCCCTTCACGTGACTGGGTGGGATTTGAACACCTCTTTGCCTTTTTCCTTGCTTTATTTTGAGTCTTCCAGTTGTATGTGTAGCTTTTAACTTTGTTTTCCGACCTCCCTCTGGTAGGAAAGGCTCTGATTTGTGTTTGGGACCAGAGGCCCTGCCTGTTCCCTGTTCTGGGGCAGCTCCATTATTGGAAGGAATGTTATTAGGGAAATATTAGATGTTATAAGGGAAATAATGTCTCATTCACCACAGGATCTGCAATGTGCCTTCAGCACCTTGAGACACACTCTGTGTTGGCAGAGAGGGAAGAGATGTCCCTCCTTCCTGGCCTGTTAACATTTTTGGGGTATAGAACCAGGAGGTGGGAGCTGATAGGAGACAGAATCATTCCCGTTCATCAGGACTCCAGGAATTACCTCCAAGCAGCATTTCCAGGGAACATTTCAGTGTTAGGCCTCTGTGAAATGCCCAGATGATCAGCAGGGGTATTGCTCTGGCTTTCCCAGTTCTCTTTTAGCCACAGTGTTTGGTTGATATGTTTTGTTGGGTTCTTTTTTAAAGCTTTCCTCCAGCATTGCCCACCCTGCTGACCTGGTGAAATACATCCCTGATTCTCTGGCCAGTTACATCCCAAAATCATTGCTTGTTTTTGGGGAGGAGAAGCCCAGTGTTCAGGATCTCAACAGTAAGACGTGGACCCCAGAGCAGGTACTGTGGGGCTGTGTCCCCTCACCCCTCCCTGGACATGCAGTCTGCCCTACAAACCTGCCCCAAACCAGAGATGTTTCTGCTGGAAAACCCTCTGACCCTCTGGCTTTGCTCCCCAGGCTGCCATGTTTTTCAGTGAGGTGGTAAAGGCAGAGCCTGACTTCAGCAGGTACCAATTTCCTTCTCTCCTTCCCTTTTCCATGTTTGTTTTGATGGCAATTTCCATGTTTCCACATCCACCCTATTGAATCCATAGGAATGGATGGGGGTGTAATGCAAATCCAAACACAGACATGGAGCACTGGGATTTCCCAGGCTCTCAGCTGCAAAGCAGAACCATAAACCACAATTTCTTTCTAAAATTATGCCTCTGGCTCAGGCTGCACCTGGAATCTTGCTCTGGGTGACCCTGTGGAAGGCATTTCTGACCAGGGAATGTGCCAGTCTTCCACAGTGCAATTCCAGGGATTCATCAGTGGGGCTGATGTGTCTTTTGTCGTATCTGAGATGAAAAATTATGAAAAGTTATTTACAGCTGGAAAAACAATGGATTCAACATCAGTGTCCTGCTCTGAACTCACCTCTCCTGAAGTCCTTGCCCTTCTGATTTCCCTCCTGTCCATGTCCAGGCTTTCCCAGTCTGTCCTCCAAGGCTTCACCTGTGCAGCTGCCAAAGATGTGGAAGCAGGAAGATTTCAGGAGCTGGCCAAAGTCATGAGGAGCAAGAATGTCAAGCTGGGAGAAGACCAGGTAGTTCCCATATTTCCAAGTGCCATGTCTGATGTTGTCCTGAAGGTACAATGAGGAAAAGATTCTTCCCTTTTCTTCTTTCTTTGGAGCAGGTTAAAATCTTTCTTTTGTTTTATTTGTTCTTATGTTCCATGCTGGTTCTTTCTCTGATGCCATCTCTGGTGTCCTTCCAGCTGAGTTGCTTACTGAGGATGGTGACACTGCATGGGATTCCTGAGGATTTGGACAGTTATCCTAAAGACCTGTTGCTGTTTTTAAGGTAACTGTGTTTCAGTTTTTGTGCTGTTGCCTTAGTGGGAAATAGAGGGATTAGTTTATAACCAGGATGGTTTGATTAGTTTGATTTATATTTCAGACTTTTCAGGCCTCCTTATGTGGAATCAGAAATCAGATGGCAGAAAGCTGAAGGGAGGGCAGGGTTAGGTGGGATATTGGGAAGAAATTCCCCTCTGGGAGGGTGGGGAGGCCCTGGCACAGGTTGCCCAGAGAAGCTGTGGCTGCCCCATCCCTGGAAGTGTCCAAGGCCAGGTTGGACAGGGCTTGGAGCAACCTGGGCTGGTGGGAGGTGTCCCTGCCCATGGCAGGGGGTGGCACTGGATGGGCTTTAAGGTCCCTTCCAACCCAAACCATTCCAGGATTCTATTACTGCTTTCAAAAGAGTTTTAAGGTCTATCAGATTCAACCATCAGCATATTAATATAAACCCCTTGAAGCAATTTCTGGATATGAAACCAAATGGATATATCGGGATATGAAGCCAGTATTAAATCTTAGCACTTTCAGGTCTCCCTGAATGTGCTTCTCCCTTTCAACAGCAAAGAAAACAGGCACTGGAGTGGATTTCCTTGTCCCAGTATCTTCCCACTGTGCCTCTGTATCCAGATCTGGAACAGTTTTAGGCTGTGTCCCACAATAGATTCCTTAAGGTGAAAATTAATTTGTAAAGAACACGGACTAGGATCTTTCAAAGATCAGCTGCAGGGAGTTTAGTCTGCAGATGTGGAAGATGTTTTGTTGAGCACCCTCAAACCTGACCAACTGCTCCATATCACTCCCTAGAACTCATGGAGTGTTTGTCTTTCCAGTCCTTCAGACTATGCAGCCACTGGAAGCTGCAGCCAATACTTCATTAATGTCGGGGAAGCAAATCTTGATGTTCTGCCAAGAGAGTCCCCTCAGAGGAAACAGCTTCTCCTGGAGGCTCTGGCATGTCTGGTACGTGGGGAGGGGACAGATCTGCAGGAGTGTTGGGGGCCAGGGATGCCCCTTCCCTGTGGCAGCCAGTCCTGGACACACCTCTGCCTTGTGCTGTTTCAGAAAATCCCTGGCACACAAATAAACCAGGAAAACGCCGAGATCCTGGGCCGCCTGCTCTGTGACCTGGACGGGGAATACATCAGGAGTTCAGGGGGGATTTTGCTGAAGGACCTGAGCCAGTGTGAATCTTTCCTGCCTGACCAAGAAGAGGCCATTAGGGATGTCATCAGCAGTGGGAACACCACGTTTGGGTATGAAATGTTCTTCTGGATGTCAACAGTTCCCTTAATCAAACCCAATTTTCTGTTAAGACCTGAGTGAGCTGCAGCCAACCAGCCTGAGCCAAAATCCCAATAATTGATTGCTTTTGAACCTTTTACTTTAATTTCTTTGAACTTTGGTCAGCTGAAAGGCTTGGGTGAAATTCTACTGAAAAATAAGCTGTTACTTCTGTGTCTCCCTTGCTCTGGTTATCAAAGCTTTTCCTCTGGTCTATTTTTTATTAACCAAACTTCTCTGACTGTCCTGGTGAACACAGGTGAGTTCAAGCTGTTTGTCAGCCCCAGACTTTCAGGAAACACTCTGCTTCTACCTGTTTAATAAATCCCTGGCTGATTCCAACAGAGAGAGGTAAATATTTCCCTCCCTCTTACCAGGTGTCCTGAGATCTTGGCACTGACTTGGGTGATATGAGCAATAGAAATTCTTTGGGTTTCATGCCTGTGAAAAGAAGGTATCAATTAAATGCCATCTGCTGATTCATGTCACTGCCACCTGTCCTGCTCTGCTGGGAGGAACTTTGGTGTAACAGGAAGGGATCAAGGTGTTTTAGGATTTAAATCTTGTGCTTTCTTGACGTCAAGTGTTACAGGGACATAATCCTGGCAGCTTTCAAGCTGGGTTTTTTTTTGTTATTCTGCTCTTCCTGGAAAGCTGATCCTGGCTCATTTCTGTCTGCAGGCCTCCTGCAGCCTGGTCAGCCTTCACCCTGAGGGAGCTCACGGGGTTGATCCCTGTTTTTGATCACAACATCTTGCAGGAGATCCCCAAGGTGGGTTTTCATACAGGGCTGGGGAGTTTGGGAAACACTCCTGGCTCTTGGAGTGTGGGGGAAATGTGCTGGGGGTTGTTCAGCCATGTGTTTTTCAGCAGTTTCCTCTTTTAAAAGAGGTCTGGTGCCAAAGGGGATGATGGTCTGGGAGAAGTGAGGGCTGATCGAGTTGACAGCCTGGAACTGCAGATCCAGATCTCTGTCAACCCCTTCCTGTCACTGCAGGGAGAGCACCAGGGAGGGAAAACAGCAGTAAAATACACACAGAGCCTTGTGAGGAGGTAAAATCACTAATGGAGGGAATGGGATATGTGAAGTTCAAGCTTTGAAAATTTGCTTTTCCCTCACCAAGGTGGGATTTCCAGGTGTGCTGCCCAGAGCACCTGAACAGTGACCTTTCAGTGTGTGAGGGGCAGGGTGTTGTGCTGGAGATGTCCCCAGGGCTGCACCACCCCCCTGATGGAACATTTTCATTGCAGAATTCTCTGAGCCTTTGGCTGAAGAACTTTGCCCGGGATTCCCCCCTGTCCAGGGAAGAGTTGGCCACCGTGGTGGGAGAGCTCCTGCCCACCAGGCACAGGCGGGCTGATGGTATGGGAGCTTCCTGGATCCAGAAGGGCAGCATTCCCAGCGGGATCAGGGTTGTCCTAGTGTCCTAGGTGTCCCTAAATGTGTTCAAGTTCAGCTGTGGAGCACATGGGGACAGGTCACCCATGAGGAGGGTGGGACCCTGGTTGCACACCCGTCCATCTCCAGCAAGGGGGCATCTCCATGAAGAATTTCTCCATGGAAAGGGTTGGTCAGGCACTGGAAGGGGCTGCCCAGGGAGGTTTGGAGTCCCCAGCCCTGGAGGTGTCCAAGGAAGGCCTGGATGTGGCACTCAGTGCTCTGGGCTGGGGGACAAGGTGGGCATCGGGCACAGGGGGGACTCCATGGGCTGGGAGGGCTTTTCCAACCTCAGTGATCCTGGGATTCAAAGCTTGAAGCAAAAGGCTTTAACCCAGAGCTAATTGCTCCAGCAGGTTGTAACAAGGAGATAACAGAGGAGGTCCTGAGCACTGTCCTGATGCCCACCTACTACAGCCCCCAGCAGCTACGGGCCTGCCTCGGGAACGTGTCCCTGGAGAACCACCTCTCCCAGGTCCTCAGCTACCCCTTCAGTGTGCAGCAACTGGAAGTGCTGAAGGAATACCTGGATGAGGTAATACCAGCCCAAAGAATGTCAACTTATTTACAGATGAGATTGCTCAGAGACTTGTCCAGTTAAACTTAGTAACTCTGAGGACTGGGGCTCTGTCATCTCTTGGGGCTCCTCTCACAGTGTTTGACCACTTCACTGTGAAAATATCTATTTCTTAATATCTAACCAGAATTTTCTTTGCCTGTTGGGCCTTGGCCTTCACTGTCACCTCTGAGGTGGTTCCACCCTCCCTATCATCTCCTATGAAATAGTTGGAGACAGCAATAAAATCCTCACCTAATCTTCTCTTCAGACTGAAAAACCAGCTCCCTCAGCCCCACTTTGTAGCAATAACAGTGGTGTTCCCACAGAGGTATCCTGATGGTTATCCTGAGAGCCTCCTCTCCAAGCTGGGCCCCCTCATCCCTCTCATCACTCCTGAGGAGATTTCCACATGGAAGATGAACTCAGCTGATGTCCTGGCTGCCTTCCTGAAAAATCAGCCCCCAAATCTCCTGGTAGGGACTCGGCTTTGCTTTCCTACTTACGTTTCCTTCCTGGTTTGGGAACTGCTGGTTTAGGATTAACCCAGTGGGCTCAAAGATGGTTTGGTCCCACAGGACCATCCCTGAGGTCCAAACGAGCAGATTTGAAACGATCCCGGTTCATTTTTGTAATTATTGCATGTTCTTCTTTGGGGGGGTGAAAACACAACTCCTGCTTCAATCACATTAATCAAATCCAACGTGTTTCTAGGCCTCAGCAGCAATTAAACGCTACGTGGAGCTGGGCAATGCCTTGAATGCCACTGCCCTGGATGCCATCGGGACGAGATACGTGTGCCTGCTGAACGCCACGGAGCTGAAGGCCATAGAGCCCAGCAGCCTCAAGTGAGTCCCAAA
Organism: Pachyramphus minor; assembly: GCA_013397135.1. Lineage (NCBI taxonomy): Eukaryota > Metazoa > Chordata > Aves > Passeriformes > Tyrannidae > Pachyramphus > Pachyramphus minor. The sequence continues at coordinate 397,488 of VYXB01007864.1, forward strand.
CTGGGATCTTCTTGGCTTCTTGGAAAAGCACTTTTCCATCAGCAACTGCAATTTCCTTTTTTTTGTTGTTGTTTTTTTTTTCTCTCTACTCAGTGAAAGGAAATTTAGGAAGCAACTCAGTACCTGCTCTGTGCCCAGGTTTAAAACCTGCTGGTTACCATCCTGCTGGTCTCTGTCCTGCCAGGAGGGGCTCAGATTTGCAGTCAAACTCTGTTAATGGCAGCTCAGCTGGCAACAGATGGCTCTGCTTTTAGCTGGGGGCAAAAGATCATTAATTAAGTTTAATTTCATAGAGCCATGGAATCATTAAGTTTGGAAAAGACCTTTAAGATCCTCCAGTCCAACCATCAACCAGCACCACCATGTTCACCACTAAACCATGTCCTCCAGTGCCACTTCTTGGGTATTTCCAGTTTAAATTCCTTTGAAGGACTGGTAAATGAAGTTAATTAATCACAGCTTTGCAAACACATAAACTTATTGTTCACCATCAGAACCTTCATAACTTTGAAGACAAATCCTTCTGAGCAGGAAACTGAGCCATTATTTTCCCCTCTTATCTTCTCTCCACACATCTTCTACCTTCTGGGAAGAGGGGTTCACTGGTGCTGTGCAGAGAGGGATAATCAGAACAGGGGAAAATTTGTCCAGGTTGAGGATAATAAGCGCTTTTTTCACCCTAAATCTTTGTGTTTCTGCAGGCTGGTGTCTCTGAATCCTTCAGCCTGTTCACAAGAGACCAAAGACCTCCTGTATGAGAAAGCCAAAGAAGCTTTCTCTGCCCAGCACGTCTTTCCTGCTTACTATGAGCTGATTTTACCTTACCTGGGTATGTAAAAACCTCTGTGTTATGGGGGAAGAGGGGTCTCAGCCACGAGCTGAATGGGTATCAAAATCCATTGGAGATTTGGGAATTTTCAAAGCCAAGTTGTTCAGAGTTTGTCTTTCCAACTTGCAGATGGCATAAAATACTGTTGAAAGGTTCTGTACCTGACTTGAAGTTGCCCAAATCATTTGTCAGACTATCACAGGGAAAATCAGACTTGATTTCTCTCCCAGCCCTTCTCCATGGCACAAACCAGACTGGTTCTTTTCCCTGTTAAGCCAAGAACTTATTCCCAGCCTGAGCAAACTCTTCCCACCCCTCTGTCTGTTGTCTGGCATTGCCACAGGTTGGTTTAATTCCCAACAATCAGTCCCAACAAAAAAGGAGGAGCATCCATGTATTTTCCAGTTGGGACTCTGGTAGGAGCCCCATTCCTACTAAATTTTGGAGCCATCATTGTAGCCCCAGCTTGTGCAGATCCAGGCACAGCTCATTTGGGGGCTTCCATGCTCTGATATTCTTCTTTTTGGTCCCAGAGGGGGCTCCTGGTGAAGATCTCAAGGCTCTAAGCCAGGCCAACGTGAACATGAACGTGAGCACTTTTGTGAGATTAAGAAGAGATGCTTTGATGGTGAGTTGGAGTTGGATCTTGGAATTGTTGGATTCCTGGTGTTTGTGTTATGCTGAGTATGCTTGTTGCCTTGTCCGCTGATGGAAATCAGGAGTCATTCCATCAAATTCAGAATGATGCTGGACTGGTAGAAAGTGGAGAACTGGCCTGAAACTTCCTAAAAAATCTCATTTGGAGTCCTAGATGGAAGCTGAGCCAGTGGAGTTTCTCCAGAGCAGGCTCATAGCACTGGTGCCAGGAGCAGGGGACAGATGTCCACTAGACTATGGTCACAACTACGTGACAGATCTTCTAACAAGACTCTTGGCAGTGATGCCACCAATTCTGGGAGAAATCCCAGTGATTTGGGCAGGGACTGGGACCCTCAGTTGAGTTGAGGAGACTTGTCATCAGAGGACAACAGAAATAGTCTTTGAGCAACCATCATGCTCATTCCCTGACCCTGAGGGAAGATTGTCCTGAGGGGAACCATGGCAGGAATTTGTCTTCCTTGCTCTTCCCACTTCTACCAGTAGACACCTCACCGTTTCCTTGGCCAGATGTGTAATTTCCACTCCTACATTTCCACCCCTAACTCCTGCTCTGGGATTCCTCCTAGAGCCTGACACCCCCTGAGGTTCAGGGCTTGCTGGGGATGAACCTCCCAGACCTGGCCAAGTGGCAGTACAGGTCTCCTGTCCGGGAGTGGATCCAGGTACAGAAGCAATCCCAGCTGGACCAGCTGCACATCGGGCTCACCGGGGGAACACAGGAAGGCTACATCAACCTCATCACTCCCAAATTCCCAGGTGGGTATTTTTAGGACCTCTGAAGGCTGGGTTGGGTTTTGAATACTTGGTTTGGGGTTACAACAAGGAGAAAAACTGGGGCAGCAAGTTCAGCTCTGCTGAGGAGCCTGAAGCCCTGCAGGGCAAATTCTGGGGCCAATATGAGGAGCAATCCTGTACATCCCAACTGAGTGAGTGCTTCCAGGGCTTCCTCCTCTGTGGTGTGTTGGATCTGGGCTTAGAATCATGGAATCCCAGAATGTTTGGGTTGGAAGGGACCTTCCAGTTCCAAATCCCAAGCTTGACTTGGTAAGGCTGTGAGAAAGGCCAAGGTAATCCCTGGATGGGGTGTGAGGAGATGTTTTCCCCATGGAGGAGCAGTTCAGTCGCTGATTCCTTTGCACTAATGCCCCTCTTTGTCCTCCAGTGCTGTCCTCAGCCCCTCTGGGTGCCATGGCCATGGCCCTGCACCTCCTGCCTGCCCTGCTCCTCACTTTGCTCATGATGTCCATCTTGTCCTGACCATCTTCTCTCTGGAGGAAGCAAGACCAGGGGTTCCATCCCGTGACCCGCTCTGAGGCCTGTGGGCACCTCCAGCCTGGGGCTGAGGGATGCCCAGAGCACCAGGCAACTGGGATCAGCCAAGGAGTCACTTTTAGGTACTTTTGTCTTTCAAGTCACTTGAAAAACCCACTTCTGTCTGAAGGGAAGATTCCAGACTCTTCAGAGCAGCATCTTTGCCTTTGGTAGAGCCCAAGTCCAGGTCAGCCCCAGCCATATCACAACAACCCAAACCATGTGCATGTTTTACTGGAGGGTTTAAGGTGTTCTGCAGGTTAAAAATGATGTTTCCCAGAGCCTGATCTCATGACACTGCCAAGACCTCAGGGTGGAAGGGAAGTTTTTCTGGCTGACTGCAAATAAATCATGGAATTAAGTAAAAAATGCTTAAGCAAAGTTGTTGTCTGCTCTTCCTTCAGGCTGCCCAAATTGAGTGGGCACAGCCCCCAGACCCACCTGATACTTTTCCTTGGTGTTGGTTATTCAACTCTTAAGAGCTGAGGGTGTTCTCAGCTTCCTCAAGGGGAGGGGAAAAAATTTTATAGAAGGTTTTAAACAATTTTTTTCCCCAATTTCATTGGGAATTTCTGTCCAAAAAATGCCTCAGTGTAACCTGTATCCAGCCCCTGACATCCCCCTTTCCCCAGGGAGGAGAGCCTGGAGAAGAAAGAGGAAGATATATGTATTTATATATAATCTTATAAATCTTTGCTGTCATTGCTTTACAGAATGAGAGCAGGAGAGCCTGGTCTGTCCTTCAGGGCAGACTTTATATCTAAGCTAGAAAAAGTACAGTATAAAGCACTAAACACCCCAAAGATTAGGAAAAAACTAGTTGATTGATGTTTTATTGTGTAGCATTGCACCAGTAATCAAGATAAATTATCTTCAGTGAATCATCCTGTCAGAGTCTTTGTGGAGTTTGAACAGATTTGGATCAAAAAGCAGCTCATGGAACAAGTAAATGCAGTTTTGGGGATCTCTCAGCTGCGTTGCTGGGCTGTGTTTTGCTTCTTTTGCAGTGGCCAGTGACTCAAATCCCTGAGTTGTCCCACTATTTGACAGATCCCAGTGGGATTCCTTAGAAGGAGAGGCCCTGGTAGAAGTGGGCCCAGTGTTATTGCCCTGTCAGGGCACTCAGCACTGCTGGAGGTTGTACTACATGGAGTAAGTTGGTAGTAAGTACCCGTGGGGCTTCTTTGGGCTGAAAAATACCAGTTCTCCTTTCACTGCCCAGCCTCAGAGATAACAATGCCATTCTGTGCTGGTATCAAATGGAGGAGTTCTCGTCCTTTCCGGGGTTTCTGCTTTTCCAGCAGGGAATTTCACAGCACCACTGTGTTGCAGGGTGGTGGAGATGAAGGAGGGGTGGGGTGGGTGTGGTGCTGAGAGGGGGGCTCAGAGCAGCCCCTGCAGCAGCAGCAAAGTCCCCACGGTGACAACCAGCACGTGGCTGAGGCAGGAGCACAGTCTGGGTCCTGAATCTGGGGGGAGAACACAAATAACGGGATGATCCAGGGGCAGGGCACGTGAGAGCTGAGAGGGCAGCTGGAATTCAGGTATCCCAGGGCATCCCATGTGTCAGGACAGCCCTTCTCAGCCCCCCTGTGCCATTCCTGTACCTGTTCCTCAGGCACTGGCCTGCAGCAGGTGTGGCTGTGCCCAGGCTGGGCCTGCCTTACTCCCCAGCACAAGGCAGGAGTAAATCCCCCACGTCACTAAAGCTGCAGGTGCAGCTCTGCCAGAGCAAAGGAGCTCAGATTTTAGTGCTTGCACCCAGGAACACCACATGCAGCTAAAACAGGGAAGGCCAAACCCATGTGGAGAACGGCCCAGTAGGAGCAGGGTTACTCCAGGATTACTCTAGGAATTCTCCAGCTTTCTGCAGTGCTGGGGGCTCGGGGGGTGAGGAGACACCTCAGGGTGTTCCTGGGCAGACCTGAGAGCTCACAGGACCCTGAGGGCAGCTCCAGGGCTGCACAGACATGTCACTGCCTGTGAAGCCAGTACTGAATCCAGCAGGAACAAGGTGGATCACCTGCTTACTGCTGAAGACCTCAGCCTTGCCATCATTCCTAAGCCTTTCCCGACTCGGAACACTCCCACCTTACCAGACTCAGGCTGCAGGTTGATGTGCCCGTTGGATGTTGGTCGTGGTGAGGCCGGCACAGCTCCAGGGGTTGGTTTGGTGGTGGTGGAGGAAGGGCTGGAGAATTCTGGAGGGGCACTGGTCTGGCAGGGCACTGTGGTGGTCCCAGGGGTGGAGGAGATGATGCTCTTTTGGGTGGAGATGGTGGAGTTGGGAATTGGGGTGGGCTTGTGGGGAGGGCGGTTTGTGGCTGTGGAAGTGGGAGCAGAGGTGGAGACAGGGACAGTGGGGACAGTGCTGTGGGTGGCAGTGGGAGCAGAGGTGGGATTGGGGACAGGGGTGCTGGCAGCACTGTGGGTGCTCAGGGTGATGGTGGTGTGGGTGGCAGGGAGAGCAGAGGAGGGATTAGGGACAGGGGTGGCAGCAGCACTGTGGGTGCTCAGGGTGATGGTGGTGTGGGTGGCAGGGAGAGCAGAGGAGGGATTAGGGACAGGGGTGGCAGTGGGAGCAGAGGTGGGATTGGGGACAGGGGGGGCAGTGGGAGCAGAGGTGGGATTGGGGACAGGGGTG
>VYXB01007864.1:403888-417304 GCA_013397135.1 Pachyramphus minor
GGGGGGGTGTGTGGGGGGGGGTGGGGGGGGGGGCAGTAGTGGCAACAGGGGTGGGGACAGTGGCAGTGGAGGTGGCACTGGGTGGAGGAGAAGTGGAGAAAGTGGGGAGGGTGATGGAAGTGGGGACAGTGGCTCTGGAGGTGACACTGGCTGGGGTGGTGGGTGGAGGAGAGGTGGGGACAGTAGCTGTGGGGGTGACAATATCTGTGGTGGTGGGGCAAGGACAGGTGGGGACAGTGGGGAGGGTGGTGGGCACGGGGCTGGTGGCCGTGGAGGTGACCCTGGCTGTGGTGGTGGGGGGAGCAGGGGTGCTTGTCCCCGTGGGTTCCTCCATCCCTCCCTGCAGGCCGATTCCCAGGACACGGTCCAGCTCCCGCTGGGACTGTCTCTCCACCCAGCCCATCACCAAGGGCTCGTTCTCAGCTTTCTTCAGCTGGGGGAGGTTCTCCCCAAGCAAATTTTTCACATCCATGACACTGAGTTTCTGCAACACAACACACAACACCCCCTTTGTTCATCCTCACCCCCAGCATCACCCTGGAATGATTCTCTACTGGGGCTGCAGAGCGAGGAAAAACTTCCAAAGGAAAAGTCATGAAGGAAAAAAGCAGAGAATTGGTGACTTGATGTGACTCAGGCCTCGGGCCTCCTGCTCAGCCCTGGGCCAGCCCTGCCCTGCAGAGGGGAGAGAGGCAGGGGCTGTACCTGCAGTTCCTCAGGATTTAGGGACAGGAAGGTGTTCATATCCATGTCTATGGCCACGCCAGCATTGGCCAAGGCTTTCAGGTCCTCTGCTGGAGCTCCACCTTAAAGAGAGCACGTGGGGCACCTGGGCATGTACCAACCATCCCAACACCTCTGGGGAGATTTTGGAGGCTTCCAGACCTGTCCTAGCATGACCAAACCTCCCTGGATGAGGAAGAGGCAGCGAACCTCGTGGTGGGAGGGAGGGGGAAAGTGGAAGCACCTACCCAGGTAGGGCTGGATGTGGCAGTAATACGTGCTGGGGGTGCCAGCCAGGTCAGCAAAGGCCTCCCGGGCCTTCCTGTAGAGCTGCTCCTTCTTGGTTTGGGAGCATGCAGAGATGTTTAACTGTCCAGCAGTCCTGGAAGGGAGAGGGTCACAGCTCAGAGAGGGGCAGCACCCCAACCCACAGCTGAAGTGTTCTGTTGGCTGTGGGGGAGACGTGTGGGGTGTCCCTGCTCGCGGTGCCGGGGCTCCGGCAGGAGCTGGGAGGAGAGGGAGCAGTGATCCCACCGTGCTGCCTGGCAGTGGGCACGGCCAAAACAGAGCTGGGGGGGCTTCCATCCCACCACCCTCCCCCCCACAGTCCCAGGGGCCTCCCAGGACTGAGCAGCACCCCTAAGAAGTCCCTCACCCGATTGCTTTGGCGGGGATTTGCTCCATCTGCTCCTCCTGCAGGTTGCACAGGCGTCTGCCCCCGATGTCCTGCAGCAAGGGCCCCGTCAAGGTGCCCCCCAGGGTCAGGTACCTGCTGAGCAGCTGCTGCACCTGTGGAGCACAGGGCACATGGTGGGCACAGGGAGGGCAGGAAGATGCTCCTGCTAAAGGGGTGGTGCCAAACACCTTCGCCCCAAGCTGGGCTGGGGCACGGACAGGCCCAGTTTGGGTTCCCCAGCACCCATCACCCGCTGCTGCCTTGCATTTACCTGGGAATCATCCCACTCCCCTTTTGAGGGGTCGAGCAGGGCTGCCAGTGTGTCACTGGATGTCACTGACCATTGACTGATCTCCTCCTTCGAGTAGCGGGGGGCCAGCAGTCCCAGGCGCCTCAGCTGCTCCTCAGGGATCCCCGATGGGTAAAGCTGTGGGGCCCGACCAGGGGGCAGAAACCAGGGTGAGGGAAGGGCAAATAGGGCAGGAATGGGTGCAGAGGACTCGCTCAGGTGCCTTCATCCCCACATCCACTGAAGCCCGTTCCCGCAGCGGGTCCTGCCCATCCCAGACTGTGCCCACCCTGCTGAGGGGCTGCCGGGGTCTCCTGCCCTGTGTCACCCCTTTACCTGGTCCACCTTTTCTTTCATGACCTCGTAGTACTCTGCAGAGAACGCCTGGTCCAGCAGAGCCTCCAGGTTTTCCATTAGGACGTCGTTGCTCAGGCACAGGTTGAACTCCTCAGCGCTGTAACTCAGGAATAACACGGAGTTCTTGATGGTGGTGGCGGTGATGGGCTCGGATGGGCAGCCTGTGGGTGAGGAGTTGTCAGGCTGATGGTGTATGTCCCCTTCCCACCTGGCCCTGATCCTGCCACGGGGCTCAGAGCCCCTTGGAAGAGCCCTGGTGAATGAACAGGGAATCACAATAACGTGGCTCGAGCCACTGTGGATCCTCCTCTCATCCCCTGGGTCCCCAGCCCATGAAGCCGTATTTGCTTTCGTTCCATTGAGTTATTCCTGAAGAATAACTGGGGATGTTTTTGCAGCCCACTTGCACTTTGTCCTGTTAAAGGTAACTGAAAACTCTCCAGACCATCTGCATGAGCATCCTCTGATCTTGCAGTGTCTTCCACTTGGTGCTGGCCCTGCCTGGGGAATATCCCACCCTGTCCCACTCCTTCCCAGCTGCTCCCACCATGTTCCTGCTGCCAGGTAAGAGCAACCCCCCCAGTGTGCTGTAAGGTCCTTTCCCCACCTCCCCAGTTACTTTCTGGGAACCCCACAGCTTTCTGCCTGGTCCTGTCCCTGCCCCTGGGAGCACCCAGGTGCCCACCAGCACAGGGGCATTTTCCCTTCCCTGAGAGCTCTGAACTGGGCTGGACTGGCCAACACTCACCGTCCGTGCTCCGCTTCAGCCTGGGATGAGATGAAGCAGCTGCTGCTGCTGCAAAGGCCCTGAGGAGGATCAGGGATTTCTCCTGCTGGGAATGTCCCTGGCTGCCATACGTGGCCACGATGCTCCTGCTGAAATCCTCCCGTGCTGCCTGTCAGGGACAGAGGGAGCTGGATCCCAGGGATTGAGGGAGCTGGGGGGCACAGGGTGCTGGGTTCCCCAGCCTCGGCGCTGACCTGGCTGGTGAACAGCTCCCCCTGAGGTCTCAAGGAGAGAAGGGCCTTACCTTGGCCACCAAACTCAGTGTGGTTCGGTTCAACGCCAGCACAAGCGGCCCCAGATCTTGCAGGGTCTGTAAATCCCAGCTGGAAGGATCCCTGTGGCACCAGGACAAGGACCAGCTCAGCATTCTCGTGGATGCCCACCCCTCCTGCCCCTGTCCCGCCCCTCTAAGAGCAGGAGGGCTCCTCACCCGTACTCTGTGCCCCCCGTGAGGAGCAGGGCATTGAGGGCGTCCCGCTGTGCCCCCGTCAGCGCCGGGCAGAGCTTCAGGTTCTGCAGGATGCCGGGATGCGAGGCCGGGATGGTCCCTGGCTCCATGTCACACACCAGCGCCCCGAGGCTGCCGAGCTGCCGGGGGCCCAGGCGGCTGCTCCGCACCCCCTGCGAGGGACAAACCAGCGTCGCACACCCGCCAGGTGAGGGGAGGGGGTCCCTGCTCGCCCCCAGCGCGGTCTCCACTCACCAGGCAGGTCAGTGCCCCGCGGAGCAGCCTCGTCCTCTGCTCTGAGCCCCGCGGCAGCAGGTCCAGGTTCCCGCGGGAAGCCCGGGCATAAAATTCTCCGCAGGTCCCAGGAGGTACCTCGGACGGGCTGTGGGGACCAGGAGCGGCGGGGTGAGAGGGGCTTTTGGTGGGCACAGGGAAGTTTTAAGCTGTTTCTCCCTTCCGAGCAACGAGCTGGGGGGTCTCAGGCACAGGATGGTGTTGCCCAAGCCCACGCACCCCATGGCACGGGCAGCGTGGCTCCCCAGGGAGGAGTGGGGTGAGGAGAGCACCGGGGGGTCCATAGGGCTGGGAATGCCCTGTGCAGGTTGGAAGGTGCCCACAGACACAGGTGGGGTTGGTGAAGCCCCCCCAGGGTCGCACGGGAGGGGGCTGGATGATGTGATCCCGCACCAAACCCCCGGCCGGGGCCTCGACACTCACTCGAAGAAGAGCAGCAGGTCTGGTGGGAACCTCCCGAAATCGGCAGTCAGGTTCTTGGCACCGAGGAGCCGGGCCAGGCACGAGAGCTGGGCACAGAGGGGCCGCGCTGGTCAGTGCCAAGGCGGGCAGAGCTCCCTCGCCCCCGGCTCCGGGGGGTTTGCAGCCCCCCACCCTGTGCCCCTGCCCACCTGGGCACCGCTCAGCTCCTTGGTCCGGGTTTGCCATTCCCGGGCGAACGCCAGGATGTCGGCAGCGGGCAGGGCGCTGCTCGGGATGCACGGGAATCCTTCGGGGAGCGAGGGCGGGAGGCTGCGGGGGGAGCACGGCAGAGTTCAGCACCACCCGAGCTCCCCAACATCCCGGGGAGGATAAACCCGCTCGTTCCCTTGGGAAAATCCTTCACCCCAACCGCGGCTGTGTGGGGTAAGTGGGAATAACACGGGGTGTCATGAAAATGTCCCCTAATGCCAGTGCCAGGGTGCCCACCCCCACAGCTGAAGGGTGGCAGAGGTGGCCCCCCGAATCCCGGGATTTGGGTGAGGGAGAAACAGCAGAGCCTGGATTCCAGCTCGGGGGAGGCTCCCGCTGCATCTGCGTCAGCCCCGTAAAGGAAAGGGAATTCTTGAGGTGTTTGTGCTCCAGCAGGAGCCAAAGCAAACGGAATCCCTGCCCGGAACCGGCTGCTCGAGGCTGTAAATCCTCCCCAGCCGAGGGACCCGTCACAGCAGCCGGGGCGTGGATGTGGGGAGAAATAAAACACACACCGGCCCCACTGCCCAAGAGCACCCCAAAAACCCAAACTCAGAGCCCCGGCTGGGGCTGTACTTACTCGGGGCGCTGCTCAGCAGTGCACAGGACAGCTCCGATGACCAGGGCAGCCTGGGGACAGGATGGGGAATGCTCAGCCCAGGCAAGGAGTGGGAAGGAGGGATTTTAGACGCATTCTAAATTCCCATTAGGGAATGGGATCCGACCTGGCTGAAGGCTGCCCTGGTGACATGCAGGGACAAAAGCCACCACAGCCACTCACAGAAGTGGGAACCCTTCAGTGGGTCTGTCCCTGCTCCCCCAGAGCTGGGGGAGGAGCTGGGAGCCCATCAAGGTGCCAGCCCTTGGTTTGGGAGCAGGGCAGGGAAGCTGCTGGGCAGCGGGATGGGACAAGGACAGGCCATGGGCTGCACAGGGGGACAGCAGGGAGGTCACGACTGTGCCTCCCTGCAGCTGAGGGCTGGCAGAACCACAGCACCTCCAGCACCAGCTGAGAATTTGGGAAAACCCTGGAGCACTGGGAGCCGTTGGAGCCGGGGGAGACTCACCACTGCAGCTTTCACCAGGTTTGTGGAGACACCTGCAAGGAAGCAGGAGCAGGTTAGGAAATATCCCTGGATTTACATACAGGTGGTTGGGGGCTGTTCCACAGCTGCTCCAGGTTTAAAGTCTGGGAAGAGCCTTTTCTTTGATAATTTAATGATGTTTGGTAAAACCTCTATGCAGAGAGCAGCCCCCAGACCAGGCACCCCAGGGTCCCTCTGGGTGGGTTTGGAAGGCAAAAAGGGTCCCTGGAAATCTGTCTCTGTCCTTGGGAAAATCTCCCACTGCCTGTGGATGCTGAGGGGAGCAGGGGGCAGGGGGCAGGGAGCACCGGCACCGAGCAGGATGGGGACGAGGAGCAGCATGGGCTGGAGCACCCCTGGTGCTGGGGGTGGGTGGGGGTCCCAAAGCAGCTTTAGGGGCACAAGATGTCACTCACTGGGGCAGAGGGTGATGGCAGCTGGGGCTGGGGCTGCCCACACCATGGTGCTGGAGCTCCGTCCTTGGCGCGGGTCTGGAGGGTCGTGTCTGACACTCGGGGTTCTTGGAAGGTTCTGGGGCTCCTGCAGCTGATTCTCTCACCCAACACCGGGGCTGGAGCCGTGTCCCACACTCAGGGTCAGTGCTTGGGGGTGGTACTGGGAATCCTGCAGCTGATTCTCTCACCCAACACCGGGGCTGGAGCCGTGTCCCACCCCTGGGGTTCTTGGAAGGTTCTGAGGATCCTGCAGCCGATTCCCTGACCCAGTGCTGAGGTTGGAGCTGTGGAATCAGGGTGGCTCAGGGTGCCCACCTGTGCCCTGTGCTGCCTGCACAGACCCCCCACAGATCAGGGAGAGATTTTAAATCCTATATAACAGAAAACAGGATTTATTTCTCTACCTGTTATCAAAAGAAACTCCACAATAACTTGTCCCCCTTGGTACCCAGTGCCCCGCTCCTGCCTGTGCCCTGCAGGGAAGAGGTTCCACCTCCATCCCCCAGCTCCACATGGCACTGGGAGATATCCAGTGTAGCCCAGCAGAGGAGCCCCAGCAGGTGTTTCCCTCCCCCTGTACCCCACTCCACCTGGATCCCCCCAGATAGAAAATCCATCCCTGCTCCCAAAATTCCCCCGCTGAGCTCAGTGCTGCCCACAGTTTGAACTCAGTGCAAGGAATTCCCCCACCCCTCTCCCCGGGGCTCATTTTGTTCCCCAAATCCCACCGTGGCCGTGCCGAGCCGTTCTCCTCCTCTGTGTCCGGGGGGATCTGGCTCCGTGGGAAGGTCTCAGCCGGGCAGGTCCTCTCCCCCCGCGGGGCCGGGGATGGGCAGCGCCGGCAGCGCTCGGCACTTTTTTGGAAGGGTGGGGATGTTGCTCCCAACAGGGGTGTGACGGGACAGTTTCTCAACAGCGTTTTGTCAGGCTCTTTCCCTTCTCCCCGGTTTTGGTTTGTGGGTTTGTTTTTTGGTGTGGGGTTTTTTTTTTTCCTTTTCTTTTTTCATCCTAAAGGAAACTTTGAACTTCTGGTTCACCTGAACCCAAAATGAACCCAGAAGGAGTTAAATCCTCCAGGCTGGTGACTTCTGTGCTCCTGAGGGAGATGAAGGTGCTCCCAGGGACTGGAAAAACTTTCAATGTGTTCAGGGGGTTATTTTATAGGGCAACTGGGGTGCAGAACAGATGAGTGCTCAGTGATGGGCTCAGCACCCTCTGGGACCTGCTTCCCTCCTGTCCATCCTTTTTCCATTAACCATGGACAATCCCATTCCCTCTTTTACAGCTTTCTCCCTGATCATGCTCCAAAATGCCACCCAGCACGTGCCATGAAGGACACCAAAAAGAAAGGAAACAAATCCTTGCTGAGGCTGTGGGATAACAGCCTGGAGGATCCTGATGCCGTGAGCACAAACGTTATCTGAGCATTTATTCCCGGGAAAAGGGAAGGGTGAGAGCAGTTGGAGCAAGTGTCTGTGCTGGCAGCAAGGCTGCACCCCCTTCTCAGAGGGATTTAGGGGTACCAGGCTTCTCCAGGGGTCCCTGGAGCTGCTGGCACAGTGCCAAGGGGGGGTTGTCACCCCCCCAGTGCTCCCAGTTGTGTCCTGTCCCCAGCCCCGTCCCCCAACCGGTCCTGCAGCCCCAGGGCTCGGCCGCCGCCCGCGGGTGTTGCTGGTTTCTATTTTGGAAGGATTTGCTGTAAAAACAGCTCCTGTTGCAGTGGTAAAACGACAGAAACCTGTTTGCTATGAGGATGTTTTGGTGGGACACGGCCCCTGCCCCGGGCTGGCTGGGCAGGGGTGGCTGGAGCAGGAGGGCAGGGACACATTGCAGCCCCTTTGTGGGTCAGCAAGTCCACTGTGTCCCCACAGAGCTTAAAAGTGACCCTGAAACACCCTCAGGAGCTGACACAGGAGGATCCACCTCAAACTTGAACATGACAAGTCCCTTCCTTGGGACCTCAGCAGGTCAGTTGTGAGCTCCAACTGCATCTCCCTGTGCCAGGTGGGCTGGGAATGCTCCCTCCCCTCAACCAGCTGCTCTCTGCCCTTGCCAGGTTTGTAAGCTCAAAGAAATCTCCCAGTCTTGAAGACTGCAAATAATTCCTTTGGGTCTTCACTCACTTCTCCAGCTGCTCCAACCATAGGAATGACTGATGGTGTACAGGAGTTCTGGAGAAATCACAGAATCCTGGAATGGTTTGGGTTGGAAGGGACCTTAAAACTCATCCCATTCTGTTATGGACAGGGACACCTTCCGCCAGCCCAGGTTGCTCCAAGCCCCATCCAACCTGGCCTTGGACACTTCCAGGGATCCAGAGGCAGCCACAGCTTCTCTGGGCAACCTCTGCCAGGGCCTCCCCAGGGAAGAATTCCTTCCCAGTATCCCATCTATCCCTGCCCTCTGGCAGTGGGAAGCCATTCCCTGTGTCCTGTCCCTCCATCCCTTGTATAAAGTCCCTCTCCAGCTCTCCTGGAGCTCCTTTAGGCCCTGCAAGGGGCTCTCAGGTCTCCCTGGATCCTCCTCTTCCCCAGGTGAATCCCCCCAGCTCTCCCAGCCTGGCTCCAGAGCTGAGGGGCTCCAGCTTTTGGAGCATCCCACCATCAAATCAGGAGTGGCAGCAGCTTTCCCTGTGCACCCCCTAAACCCTGTCAGCCCCGGGGCTGCTCCCCACCTCCTTGCCAGGGAGAGACGCGGTGTTCCCAAATCAGGAGCTGTTCTCCTCGGCCTGGGACAATCCCAGCTGGCAGGGAGGGGCAGGGGACAGGCCCAGCTGCCTCCAGCATCCTCGGTCACCTCTGTTGCTAAACCCAGGAGGGCTCTGGGGTCGCTCATGCCGGTGGTTTCGGCCAGGGGATTCCAGCAGGGGGAGGATGGACTGCGCTCACACGGCAGGTTGGAGCCCCGGGGCCGATCCCGCCGGGCCGGTCCGGGCTCATTCCTGGAAACCCCCGGAGCCGCGTTGGATTGAGAGACAGGGGGTGAAGGGCAGAGACACGTTTAATACAGTGAGGGGCAACAACACGGGTACTGCCAAGTGCACAGAACATCACAACACACACCCAGCACGAGGAAGGATTCGATGCCAACCCCCCCTTGGCAGTGCCGGCACAGAGGAGGGAGCAGGACGGGATGCCGGGATGGGCACCTGGAAAACACTCTCTGCAGGGTAAGGAAAACACCTATTTATCTCTGTGGTGTTGGGTAAAAGTGCAGCACATGAAGGCTGATGGGTGCTGGGGAGGGGGCTCCTTGACACAGCCCCCAGCAGGGATGGACCATCAGTGTCCCCATGTCCCACCCCAGGGACCCACCCCATCCCGGATGTTCCCTGTGGGAAGGGCAGGCTGTGTCCCACCTGTGACATGCAAATCTCCCCTGGCACTTTTCAGCACCTCCCGTGCACGTCACCCCCCTTCATTCTTTGGCAAACAGGTTCATGAGGGTAATTTACAGCTCCGGGACCTGCCCGCGGCTGCCTCTCCCTTCCCGGCCACTCCTGGGACATGGGATGGGCAGGGAGGGGGCTTGGGAGGAAGGAGATGGGGCTCCTTCTCCTCCAACCCACCCCAAGCCCTCTGCCACCAGCTCAGGAGCCCAGGGCTGGCACCTCAGAGCCATCCCCACCCCGCAGTGGTGGCACCAACCCACAACAGCACAGTGAACTTGCACCCAGGGACACAAGGGATGGGTGATGCAATTCCCCTGGGGATTTTGGTGACCTGCAGGGTGTGTTCACCCACGGGGAGAGGGCTGTGATGTTTTATTCCCCCTCAGAGTGGGAATCTCAGTTGTGTGAAGCCCCTGTCAGGTGCATTTTCCATGGGATGGGGCTGTGTGTGCAGTGGGCTCCAGCCCCTCTGTCCTTCCCCAGCTGTCCTGTTCTCCTCATTTCCAAAAGTCCTCCAAGGGCTGGAGAGGACGAGCAGGGTGGGAAAGGGAAAGCAAAGCAGGATGAGCAGCAAAGCAAGGGCACTTCCAGAGAAACTCTTCTTGGAATCTTGCAAAGCTGAGCACCAGCAGATCTGAGCCATCACATCAGTCCTCAGTCTTTCCTTCAGCTTCATCCATTTCCTACTGCTCCAGAGCCTTCCCACACTGTTCACCCAAAGGACCTGTCCCTGGCACCCTCTGGAAACCTGCCAGCCAGGAGCCACCCCGTGGGACCAGGAGCCACCCCATGGGACCAGGAGCCACCCCATGGGACCAGGAGCCACATCATAGGACCAGGAGCCACATCATAGGACCAGGAGCCACCCCATGGGACCAGGAGCCACATCATGGGTCCAGGAGCCACCCCATGGGACCAAGCCAGGACTCATCTGGGTAAGCAGCAAGGGGCTCATGCCCTCTGACCTGTCTCAGCAGGGGTTACACCCACACCCAGGATAAAAGCAGGAAAGGCAATGCCAGTAGAAGGAATAATAAAATCCATTAAAAAAGCTTTGGGCTGCTGGCTCTCCGACCACAGAAATACTAAAAATACCTCGTTTCTGAGACCACACGTATTTTACAATCCCTAAAAGAGTAGATTCTTCCCCTAGAAAATTGAAAAAGGTTTAAAATCCCTTTGTACCAACCCTCTCACCTTCACCAAACCTTTAAAAACCCCACGGGAGGGCTGAGGGAGGAAGGGAGCGTGGGGCAGGGCTGGGCAGCACTTTGGTGGCAGGCAGGGACCTCTCCTGTGCCCATCCCAGCCCATCTCCATGGTTAAACACCTGGAGCACCCCAAAACTGGGGGGCTGTTGGTGCCCCCAGCCCCCCAGTGTCCCACCTCCCACCCGTGTGCCAGTGAGTGCAGCAGCTGGAGTGAAGGGAATGGGAATGTGGGACATGGACACTGAAGCTGCACATGGAACATGTTCCCCTCCCTGTGCTGGGCTGCACTTCAGCATCCAAGCATGGAGGGTTTGTGGGAATGTCCATGGCAAAGGCAGTGTCTGTGCTGCCCCAGCTGTGCCCGAGCCCCAGGACAGGCAGGGAAAGCTTTGGGGTCACTCTAAGCTGGTGTGTGACACTGACTCTGCTGCTGAGGCCCAGAACTGGGGAAGGGGCACCCCGTGGCCAGATGGATGATGGACATTAAACACCAAACCCACCCACATCGCTGCTCAATCTCCTAATCCAGCGCCGTGAGTGAGGGAAGCCTTGGCATACAGGGAGGGCAGGCGTGGAGTCAGCGCTGGGCTCCCAGGGGACCCACTGGGACAAAGATGGAGCTGGAAACGCAGGGACGTGGCTCGTGCTCACTCCAGAGCCCACTCTGCCAACCACTGCTGGCACCGCGCCCGCTGCTCCTCCGGCTCCGCGCTGCCGGCTTCGCTCCGGGGCTCCTCCTCTGCACCACCACCCACGGCCTCCCGGCCCTGCTGCTCCTGCTCCTGCTGCGTCACCTCGTCCTTGAGCTCCTGGATGGTGTCCTCCAGCCGGCGGGTGACGCGCTGGGGCTCCCAGTTGCCGTCCATGGCGGGGACGAAGGGGTCGGGCGCGCGCACCTCGATGAGCTCGCCGCGCACGGGGATGCGCAGGTAGTAGGCGTGGAGCATCATCCTGTAGGGACTGCTGTCCTGGCCCAGGCTGTAGGTGAAGTCTCCCACGATGGGGTGGCCGATGGCGCTGCAGTGAACCCGCAGCTGGTGAGTCCTCCCTGGGGAGAGCAGGAGTGGAGGGATCACAGTTATCCCCGAGTCCTTCCTTCAGCGTGCGAGGTGACAACGCGCCAGGTAACACCTGTCCCCCCTGAGCCCGGCAGTTTTCAGCTTTCCTCATCCCTTTCCAGGCTCTGCTTCCACGTCAGAGCCCCCCAGAGCTGCAGCCCCCACCCCAAACCCCACCTGTCAGGGGTTGCAGCAGCACTTTGGTCACGGGGTCTCCGCTGTAGGATCCGTGTTCCAGCACGATCAGCTCCGACTGGCAAGGCTTGGGATTTTCACAGCCTGTAACGGGATCCAAAGGGGGTTTGTCACCCCCCAGCGAGGCTCAAGGGGTCGGGGCAGTGCAGGGAAGGGGGGCTCACCCTCTGTCCCGTCGATGCACATCATGTGGGTCCTGCCCTCCGTGGTGTTCTTCCCGATGGCGTAGCGGATCGTCACCCGGCTCTGGCTGACGTGGCCCCTCACCTGGGGGTGGAAAGGTGGTTTGAAACTGAGCCCTGGCACGTGCTCCTCACCAACCCCACAATGGCAGGAATCATGGAATCACAGAATGGGAAAGGCTGGGAGAGACCACAGTGGGGACACCCTCCCTGCTCCAGCGGGGTTTTCCTAGAGCACGTGGCACAGGCATCTCCAGATGGATGCAAGAAGCAGACCAAGCTGCAATTCATAGAATTGCAGAATCCTGGAATGGTTTGGCTTGGGAAGGACCTTACAGCCCATCCAGTTCCAGTTCCAATCCCTTGGCAGGAACATCTTCCACTAGACCAGGTTGCTCCAAGCCCTGTCCAACCTTTTCAGGGATAGGGCAGCCACAGCTTCTCTGGGCAACCTGTGCCAGGACCTCAGCACCCTCACAAACCAAAAAAAGGAAAATATTCCTTCCCAATATCCCACCTAACGCTGCCCTCTGGCAGTGGGAAGCCATTCTCCCTTGTCCTGTCCCTGCAGATCTTTGTCCAAAGTCCCTCTCCATCTCTCCCAGAGCTCCTTTAGGCCCTGGAAGGGGCTCTCAGGTCTCCCCAGAGCCTTCCCTTCTCCAGCTCCCTCAGCCTCCCAGCAGAGGTGCTCAGCCCACCCAGAAGCACCCAGCAGGCCCTGGCAGGGTGGGCTCACCAGGGCGAGGTAGGCTTTGGTCACCAGCCGCTCCTTGAAGCACTTGTAGGCGCTTCCCGCTGCTGCCTTGTTGAGAGCGACACACAGGGCCCCACTGGTGGAGAAATCCAGCTGGTGGCAGAACCTGGGGAGCAGACAGGGGTGCAGGAACATCCTGGGGAATTTGTGGGTGCCCCCAGCCGAGGGCACAGCCTGGGTGGGTGCCCGGCCACTCACCTGAAGCCGTAGTAGGTGTCGGGGTCGGCGAGCTCGGGGAAGCGGTGCCGGAGCTGGCTCTGCAGGGTCAGGGGCTCGTACCACATCTTGCTGTCGATGCGGATGTCCCAGTGCTTGTTGACCACGATGAAGTCAGAGCTCTGGTACAGGATGGACAGGTTGTCGATGGTGCCCGGCTCCATGGCCAGCGCCCTGCGGGAGTGAGATGGGAATTGGGGTGAGAGGGGTGGGGGGAGGCTCCAGCTGCAGGGTGGGTGTCACAGGGGTGGGACAACACCCTGGGCAGTGACGGGACCCAGCCAGGGAGGGCCGGGAGTAGGGCCGGGAGGGGGGCACCCCATAGGACTGGAGAGATGCTGGTGCTGTGTGGTACCAGTGTCACCCTGCACAGGACCAGAGCAACACCAGCGTCACCCTGCTCGGCCAAGAGGGACACCAGTGTCACCCTGCGTGTTCCGGTGTCACACCGATGTCACCATGCGTGTCCTGGTGTCACACCGATGTCACCCTGCGTGTGTCCGGCAGCCCCCCTGGTGTCACCCCGTGCTGGTGCGGGTCCCACAGCGGTCCGGGTGCCACAGCCCCCGCCGTGGCGTTCCCACAGCCGCGCCGCTGTCACACCGCACAGCTCCGCCACCGTC
>VYXB01007864.1:417748-431745 GCA_013397135.1 Pachyramphus minor
GGGACCGCCGCCGGGGGGGCGGGAGGGGCAGGGCCGTGCGTGGCCGCAGGGCCGGGACCGCCACTGGGCCGTGTGCGGCCGCTCAGCGCAGCTCTCGCCCCTACTGCAGATGAGCCGTCCCCGCCCGCCGGCCCCAAAGTCTCGCAGTTCCGGGGCAGGAAGCAGCGGCCGGAGGAGCCCGACCCGCCCGGGGACTCCCAGTGCAGGAAGAGGGAGCGGGGATGTGCCCCCGCCGGGTCCCCAGCGCCGGCCGGACCCCGCAGTAGGTTTGGCCCCGGCGCTGCTGGGCCCTGTGCCCCCTCCCCGGGCGGTGCCGGGCGCTCGGCATCCCCGGTACCGCCCTCCCTCACCGGTGGTGCTCCTCACCCCCCTCCCCGGCGTCTCTCCCAGCCCCGAAGCCGAAGCGGCAGCGCCTGGAGGCTGTGAAGAAGCTCGATTTTGGTGCAGACGTTGATGAGTTGGCTCCTGATGTCTCCTGGGATGGGGGCCCAGAGGCACCTCTTGCTCCCCAGAATACCAGGTTGGTCACCTTCAACCCCATTTTTAGCAGGGATGAGGGAAAGGGCCCTTGGCCCCCAACTTCAGGGGGTTCAAGGGCCATTTTCCTCACCCCTCCTAAAGGAATTTGGTGTTTTCCAGCTCGAACCACCTGGAGATGAGTGGCATGACCCCCCTGCAGACCACACCACCCTCTGAAAAGAAACGTGTCCTCAAGAGACCACCCATCCTGGAGGATTATATCAATGTGACCTCCACCCAGGGCACCAGGGTCTTCCTGGTGCTGAGGGATGATCCCTGCCGGACAGGGGTGGAGGTGAGGAGGGCTCTCGAGGTTGGGTTTGCTGCTCTGTGTTCTCCACCTGGTTCAGGAGAACCACAGTTTGTGCTGTGTCCCTGCAGCTCCCGGATTCCCTGGGCTGGAATGCACGGAGGCCACTGCACCTGCTGGGGGTGCCTTTCTCCTACCTGAAGGAGCAGGTGGATCAAGAGGTACCACATCTCACACCGACCTTCCCATCTTTCCCTGCCCCTCCTGCTACCACAGGACTGGCTCCCAAATCCCTGTTCCCCCCCAGCCATGGATGAGTGGGGTGTCCCTGACCCTGCTCTCCCTCTCTCTATGCTCCAGCGTCTCAGGCATGTTCAGAAGGTGTCACAACAGCTGACAGAGATCATAAACAGGTGAGATGTTGGGATGAAATCCCATCCTATCCCTGCCATGCTGCCTGATGTGCCTCCTGAGATACTCCATGGGGCCCAGATTTTTGGGACCTGCAAGCAAAGGAGCCTCTTTGCCCTTGCCACATTCAGTGTGGGAAATCTGGGTGTAATTCCCAGCCCTTCCCTGACTCCCTGGGTGGTTTGGGGCAAGTTAATTCTTTCTTGCAGTTGCCTTGAGAGTGAGCCCAGCACGGAGAGCCTGGATCCTGGTGGGGACATGGATCCTGAGGAGGAATCTGCCCCCCATTGCCTCTGGGTGGACAAGTTCACCCCCCGGCGCTACATGGAGCTGCTCAGTGATGATGTGAGGTGCTGGGAGAAGGGGGGGCTTGGATGGTGGCTGGGCTGGGGGGTGGTTTAGCACCTCTGTAACTCTTCCTTTGTGCTGTGGGATCAGGGTGTTGCTGGTCCTTCCTGGGAGCAGTCCTGAGTCCTGGAGAGCTTGGGGTGGCAGTGTTTCAGCTGGAGGCTGTGGACTTTCTAACAAAAGAGATTGTGAAATGTGACCAAAGCAAGGCAGAAAAGACTTTAGGCAGGAATTGTGGGCTGGTTTGGGTTTTTTTTGAATACCAGAAGTCTTGTAGGGAGTTGGAAATGACAGAAGAGGCTGAGAAGTGCTGAGTTGAGCCAGGACAGAGGAGGGACAGCAGGGATGGGGCTGCTGTGACTTGTCCTGGGTTCTCCTGTGGGATGGTGGCTGAGCTGGGAAGGGAAGCACCATTCCCATGTTGTCCCAGGAGATGCCAGGTGGAGCCCTGAGCAGCCTGTCCTGTGGAGGAGAGGCTTCCTCTGTCCTCAGCCAGATCCTTCTGAGGTTCCACAGGTTTCTTCCCCCACCTGCAGTACACAAACCGCTGCCTTCTGAAGTGGCTCAAGCTCTGGGACACGGTGGTGTTCGGGAAGGAGAAGGCTGTGAAGAAGGGCAAGCCCAGCACTGCAGCTCATCCCCCATTCAACCATCCCAAGGAGCACCCAAATAAGTGGAAAACAAAGGTCCAGCTCACAGAGGAGATTCTGGAGGCTGAGCTGGACCAGCACAAGAGACCCAAACACAAGGTGAGCAGCACAGGACGGTGTTAGGGTGTCCCCTCATCCTGCCAGCAGGGTGAGGAGCAGGTCATTCCCTCCTTGCTGGGAGCTGGAGGAAACCCAGCCAGGCTGACCTGCCCCCTGTGCCACAGGTAGCCCTGCTCTGTGGCCCTCCTGGCTTGGGAAAGACCACGCTGGCCCACGTCATCGCCCGGCACGCGGGGTACAACGCCGTGGAGATGAACGCCAGGTGAGGGAGGCCCTGCCAGCCCAGCATGCCTGCAGGTGCTGCCAGGCCTGGGGGCACTCTGGGGGTGACAGTGTCCCCGGGGGTGACAGTGTCCCNCGGTGTCCCCAGGGGTGACAGTGTCCCCAGGGGTGACAGTGTCCCTGGGGGTGACAGTGTCCCTGGGGGTGGCAGTGTCCTGGGGGTGACAGTGTCCTGGGGGTGGTGCTGGAGGTGATGCTGTCCCAAAAAGTGATGGTGTCCCAACAGTGATGCTGGGGGTGATGGTGTCCTGGGGGTGACAGTGCCCTGGGGGTGATGCTGGAGGTGATGCTGTCCCAGAAGTGATGGTGTCCCAACAGTGATGCTGGGGGTGATGCTGTCCCGGGGTGATGCTGTCCCGGGGTGATGCTGTCCCGGGGTGATGCTGTCCCGGGGTGATGCTGTCCCAGGGTGATGCTGTCCTGGGGTGATGCTGGAGGTGATCCCATGCTGGAGGTGATCCCATGCCAGAGCCACAGTGACCTGGCACCCCTTCCCTGCAGTGATGACCGCAGCCCCGAGGTGTTCAAGACCCGCATTGAAGCTGCCACCCAGATGAAGTCGGTGCTGGGGGCTGGCGAGAAGCCCAACTGCCTCATCATCGACGAGATCGACGGCGCGCCCGCGGTGAGCCCCGGGCACCTTTGGCACTGACCCCTTAATTGTTCCCCCATTAGCAGCTCACCCCCTGTTCCACGAGCTGTTTCTTGCCCCTCAGCAGCAAGAATTCATCCCTCCTGCCCTTGATTTCCTTTCCCAAGGCTTCTATCAACGTGCTGCTGAACATCATCCACCGTAAGGACGTGGAGGGAGAGGGAGCGGCCGGCGCGGGCCGGAGGCGGCAGCGTGAGGGTGGATTGTTGCTCAGGCCCATCATCTGCATCTGCAATGACCAGTGAGTGTCACCTGTGTGTCTGGGGGGATGGAGAGCTGAGACCCTGCCCTGAGTGAGGAGCTGGTGGCTGTTGGTGTCTCCCTTTGAGTGGAGCACCTCAAACCCTGGGGGCGGTTTTGGGCTGCTCGTGACAAGAAAGACTTTGAGGGGCTGAGGGAGGGGAACAGAGCTGAGGAAGGGGCTGGAGCAGCAGGAGCAGCTGAGGGAGCTGGGGGTGCTCAGCCTGGAGAAAAGGAGGCTCAGG
The DNA here is from genome assembly GCA_013397135.1 of Pachyramphus minor. NCBI lineage: Eukaryota > Metazoa > Chordata > Aves > Passeriformes > Tyrannidae > Pachyramphus > Pachyramphus minor. Next base: position 421,406 of record VYXB01007864.1, read on the forward strand.
GGGGACCTTCTGGCTCTGCAAGTTCCTGACAGGAGAGGGGAGTTAGGGGAAAGTTGGGCTCTGCTCCCAGGGAACAAGGGACAGAATGAGAGAGAATAGCCTCAAGTTGTGCCAGGGGAGGTTCAGGTTGGATATTGGGAAAATTTCTGCACAGAAAGGGCTGTCCAGCCCTGGCACAGCTGCCCAGGGCAGGGGTGGATTCCCCATCCCTGGAGGGATTTAAAAGCTTTGTGTATGTGGCAGCTGGGGACATGGGTTAGTGCTGGCCTTGGCAGTGCTGGGGAGCAGTTGGACTGGGTGGTCTTAGAGAGCTTCTCCAGCCTGAATGACTAGCAGCTGTTTTCCCTGCCCTGCTGTGGCCACTCAGAGCCCTGTGCTCCCATGCCAGGTACGTGCCCGCGCTGCGCCCGCTCCGGCAGCAATCCTTCCTGCTGCACTTCCCCCGCACGGCTCCGGCCCGGCTCGCCCAGCGGCTCAGCGAGGTGTGGCACAGCTGAGAGCCCCCTGACCCCCCCAGGGCTGGTCATCCCTCCCTGCTGACCCCTGGCCTGCCCCCACAGATCGCCCTCCAGCAGGGAATGCGGGCGGACACGGCGGCACTGCTGGCCCTGTGCGAGAAGACAGAGAATGATATCCGCTCCTGCATCAACACCCTGCAGGTACCGGGGTCACAGGGGGGACACAGACAGCTCTGGCCTCAGATGGGGATGGAGGGGAAAGAACTTTATCCTAGGCAGATCCCTAAAATATCCGCCCTGTCCCCTGGGCTATTTTACCCTGGCACATGGAGGAAGAGGAAGACGCCGCTGTGTCCGGGACCCCCAGAGTTGTGGGGATCCCCCCCTTCCTCTGTGCCCACCCCAAGCCCCTCACTCACATTGCAGTTCCTGCACGGCCGAGGGCAGAAGGAGCTGAACATGCAGATGGTGCAGACAATGAAGATTGGCTTGAAGGACCAAAACAAGGGGCTCTTCTCCATCTGGCAGGAGATCTTCCAGCTCCCGAGGGTGCAGAGGTAAAAGGAGGGGTTTGTGAGGTCTGGCTGGGTGCTTGGGGTGTGCTGCTGCCTGGTGTTTTTGTTGTCCAGAGAAAATGTGGCTGCTCCAGCCCTGGAAGTGTTCAAGGCCAGGTTGGATGGGGCTTGGAGCAATGTTCTGTGATTTTTGTGATTCCATGATCTCTTTGCAAGACCAGGGGCAGTCACAGCTTCTCTGGGCAACCTGTGCCAGGGCCTCCCCCCCCTCACAGGGAGCAATTTCTTCTTAATACCCAAACTAAACCCACCCTCAGTCAGTTTAAACCCATTCTGGATGCTTTTTGTCTGCTCCATTTAGCTCCCAATAATTTGGCATTGGCATTGCCTTCAGTTTGCAAGGATCCAAATATCCCTTTGCTGATCCCTTCAGCTCTGGGGGACCCTCAGCTCTTCCCTTTGGGCTCCCCCCAGGCACAGGATAGGAATGGACCCCTCTTTGCCAGCCCAGCTCGTGCTGGGTGATGAGGACCTGTCACACTTCGGGGGTCCCTCTGCCTTCAGCTCCTCCTCCCAGCGCTTCCACCACATCCTGCACCTCGCTGTGTCCTCAGGGGAGCAGGAGAAGCTTGCCCAGGTAAGAACAGCCAGGGGAGGGCCAGGCCCCTTCCTGGCTGGTGCTGGAGCTCGGTGGGAAGCTCAGAATGCCAGTGACTTGCTCAGGCAGGACCATCCACCCGACCTCCAGCCGTGTAACACCCCCCACATCCCCTTCCAGGGCCTGCACGAGAATTTCCTGTCCGTGAGGGTGCGGGATTCCAGCCTGGGCTCCGTGTGCCTGGCCCTGGAGTGGCTCTGCTTCTCTGACCTGCTGGGCCGGGCCGTCCTGCACGGGCAGAGCTTCCAACTGCTGCGTTACCAGCCCTTCCTGCCCGTGGCCTTCCACCTGCTGTTCGCGGGCTCCGCCGTGCCCCGCCTGGCCTATCCCAGCAGCCAGCACGAGGCAAGGCCGGGGGCACAGGGGCAGCTCTGTGCCCCCAGACACACTGGCTGAGCTGTCCCTGCCCTGTCCCCAGGCCCTGGCCAAGCTGACCCACATGCAGAACCTGGTGGTGTCCATGGTGTCGGGGATCACGCCCAGCGCCCGGAGCCGTGCGGGGCAGGGGGTGCTGGTGTTGGAGGTGCTGTGCCTGCTGCTGGACATCATCGCCCCCAAACTGCGGCCTGTGAGTGCCCCTGACCTCCCCTACTGCTGCCTGGGTGATGTGTCCCCTCTGCAGACCTCCCCCTGAGCGCTGGGGCACAGACAGCTCCAGGGCTGCATCACCCAGGCTGAGCCATCCCAAATTTCTGTCCCGGATTCGGGGCTGATTTGATGTTGCAGCTGATGTGGAAGTTGGAGGGAAGCTGAGCACATGATTCTGAGACACCTGACAGGAGGGGTCTTGGACCCCCACCTGGGGTGGGCTTGGCTGAGCAGGGCTTTGTGGAGCTGTCACAGCTCCTGGGTCACTGCACCGTGCTCTGGGAAGGATGTGTGTCCCCAGAAGGGAACTAACCCTGTCTGAACCTCCTGGGTATTAACTGCTCCTCCTCACGCAGACAAACGCTGTGCTTCGGGCTGTTTGTGTGTGTAGAAGTTCCTCAGGGTCAGTGATGCTCTGCCCTCCCTCCCAGGTGAACACTCAGCTCTACAGCCAGAGGGAGAAGCAGCAGCTGGCAGAGCTGATCAGCACCATGCTGACCTACAACCTCACCTACCAGCAGGAGCGCCTGCCCGAGGGCCAGTACGTCTACAGGCTGGATCCGTAAGTGCCGAGGGCAGGGGAGGCTGTGGGGCTCACAACCCTTCCCTGTGAGGGTGGGGAGGCCCTGGCACAGGCTGCCCAGAGAAGCTGTGGCTGCCCCTGGATCTCTGGAAGTGTCCAAGGCCAGGTTGGACGGGGCTTGGAGCAACCTGGGCTGGTGGAAGGTGTCCCTGCCCATGGCAGAGGGTGGAACCACATGATCTTTAAGGTCTCTTCCAACCCAAACTATTCCAGAATTCTGTGATGATTCTGGGATAATAAGAGCAGAGAGCTCAGGAAGGAGGTGGAACTCGTGGCTTTGCTCCATCCACAGTGAGGTCCAGCTGCCCCACCACTCCCTTGGGCTGAGGCTGGAGCAGAGCTGGTTTAGCTTTAATGGGATTGAAGGAGGGGAAGCAGCTGCCTTTGGCTCTCACTGCAGCTGGCAGAGGGACTGAAGCCACCAGAGGACAGAGCTGGTCCACCTGAGCTCATCACACAGAGGAGGTCGTTGTCACTGTGGTTAATTTATAAATTACCAGCTTGGCCACTGCCTGACCTGGCTCTGGCTCTGCTCTGAGCACACCCAGAGCCAGAAGCTCTGGGGAGCCTTTGGGGAGGCAGCACAGACCCAGCCAGGGCAGGACCAACATTAATGCCTTCCTGAGCAAAGTTAATTACAGAAATGAGCCTCTGTTAAATCAAGCAGCTCTATCTAATTACAGTGAACTGCTTTAGTATGGTTTGTTCCTCATGGAGAGGCTTGTGGGGGCTGTAGGGATCCATCCTCTGCTGTCCCCTCCATGCCACCCCCACAGGGCCATGGGGAGACCTTGGGACATTGGGAGCCACTTTTTGGCATTGCTTTGCCTGTTTTTGTGAGTTCTGAGCCTGTTCCCTGGCTGTGCACAGAATCACAGGATCAGAGTTGGCAAAGACCTTCAAGATCATCGAGTCCAACCATAAAATGTTGGGGGCCATGGGGGTGTCACATCCCAGTGGCACCTAGAGATTGTCTCCCAGCATCTCTCTGGCAAACAAAGCTGTTGTCCACAGCAAAGCCTGTGTTTTCTCTTTATAACTTTTTCAAACATTGATTTGGCAGCTAATTTCTAAATGACTGCAGAGCCATCTGACAGGACACTTTGCTCCCTTTGTTTTAAGGGCAAGAATATTGAATAAATATGAAATATTTAGAGCTGGCAGAGGGACTGGCTCAGCTGGGGATGATGCTACACTGAAACAGGCCCCAGCCCTGTTCAGGACCCAACTGCTCTGGTGATCCAGGATGTCTGTTCCTGGCTGGATTTCCATGAACCCCCTCCCCAGGGGCCCCTTGGGGTGATGTGAAGGTCATGGTGCCACTCGTGCCCAGGCTGTACTGTGCCCATGGGGTTTTCAGGGCAATCTGTTCAGCACAGCCCCACTGCCATTTCCTCTTGTTGCCTTAAAAGTGGGATTAAAAACCCCATAATCCCTCCTGCATTCCCGTTCAGCCCCCTGGCTCCACACGGGAGAGGGGAAACTGAGGCGGGATCACACTTGGAGGTGGACAGGACAGGGCTGGGAGGGGGGGACTGGCTGTGCCCTGCCAGGTTGCATAATGCTGGGTTATTTTTAGTACTGATTTGTGCTCCCTGCTCCCCCCTGGCCGTGCTGCAGGAATGTGGAGGACGTGTGTCGCTTCCCGGAGCTGCCGGCCCGGAGGCAGCTCAGCTACCAGGCCAAGCAGCTCATTGCCAGGGAGATCGAGCTGGAGAAGATGAGGAGGACAGAGGCAGTGCTGCAGGCACGGAACCTGGTAGGGAGGGGGACTCCTGGGGGGTGGCAGGGCTGTGGATGTGGATAAAATCCTCAGGGATGGTGTGGGGACGTGGGTTTTCCAAAGCAGCCTCTGGCTTTTCGCTCCGCGAATGGAAATCCAGGATTAACCCCCCCCTCGCAGCCCTTTGCCTGCACATCTGCCCCTGGGCAGCACATCTGTGCTGGGGGGCTGAGCCTCAGTCTGTGCAGGAGTTCTGGAAGGAAACACTCGCTGTGAGTTGAGGCTTTGAACCCTCCAGCTCTCCGAGCAGGGCTGGGAGGAGGTGGGAATTGGAGGTGGGAATTTGGGTCCGTTTGGCTGTGGTTTGTATGTGTCTGCTCTTCCCTGTCTGCACCTTTCTCTCCTGCTTCACTTCCAAAGGTCCCAAAGCCCCCAGGAGGAGGAGAGTTAACTCTGCCCACTGCCAAAACCCCCCTGGAGGCAGGAGAAGGTGGAAAAGGCTGAGAAACATCTCGGATGTAGCTGGTGCTTGCCCCGGTGCCATGGGGATAATTAATCCCTGAGAGCCCCTTGCTGCAGGAGCAGAGCTCCTGGGGGATGTGTGGGGCAAGGAGATGCTGCAAAAACATCTCTGGAGGCTCCTTGTTTACTGTGAACTCCCAGGGAAAGGGACTCCAGCTGGGTTTGATCCCATGTGCTGCTGCGAGGCAGAAAATGGTGGAAAAATCCTTTCCGAGCCCTCGGAATGTTGCAAACCCGGCAGCAAATAGAGGAGGGGGGGGTGGGATGGGTGACAACTGGGTGGCAGGGGCTTCATGCCCAAACCTCAAGCTCAGACACCCCAAGGGGACCCTTGTTCAGGTCTCTCCTCCCCACAGGATCCCAGGAATGGCCTCGGTGAGGAGCGAGGGGACACGAGGCCGTCGGGGACTCCCAACCACCAGCAGCGCCTGGAGCACATCGTGCAGAGGGCAGCAGTGGAGGACAAGGTGAGGGGCTGCAATCCCTGCCCCACTTCCCAGCAGCACTTCCCTGGGCTGCCAAACACTCACTGGCTCCACTGGAATCTAAATTTTTTAGCCCAGTTTCCTTTAATAGCCCCGTTGTTGAGGCCTGTGTGTCCCATAAAGGTGTCGCTGGGATTGCAGCTTTGGGATGAAGTGGGTCTGGGTGATGTTATGGATGTGCCCTGTGAAGCTTTCAGGGCTGGGGGAAGGAAAGAGATCTGGGTATTTGGGTTGAAATAGCTCAATTTGGGCTCTGTGGAAGCTGTGGGTTGGGAGGGCTGCTGGGGAGCTGTGGAGAGGTGCATCCATCCACTGATCCCACCCTGGGCATCCCAACGGTGGCCAAGGGGAGCAGAGGTGGTTCCCTGGCACTGCTCCTCTCCAGGGCTCAGCTTCCATCCCTTGACTGGCTGTGAAACCCAACTTTAGCATGATCACCTTGAAATTTTGCCTTTCCCCTCTGCATTTGAATCTGTTTGCATCCCACCGAGCCTGCTGGCCCTTCCTGCGGGATTTGCATCCTGCTCTCCCTGGAGCTGCCCTGGGGTGACTGAGCCTTGGCCAGACAGGACCTTCCCTTCTTTTTGGCCATCTCCAGAGGGGAGCTGGAAGTGCAGGTGCTGCAGAGCCAACTCACCTCCTGCTCTTTGCCTTTCCCAGCCCGAGACGGATTTTTTCGGGCGGCCGCTTCAGCGCAAACAGGCGGCTCCAGCCTCGGGTGGGTGACAGGGATGGGGGGCTGTGGGTGGCCCCAGGCCTGGGTGGGTGGCAGAGGGATGGGGGAGCTGTGGGTGCTGCTGGGGGAGGTCCCTTTGTTCCCAATGCCCACCCCAAAAAGGGGCTCTGTCCCTCAGCACCATCCCCAGGGGGACACCAGTGGGGTGGGGAGGGGGACGTGGGTGAACAGACCCCAAAACAACAGGTAAGGGGGGTTCCTGTGGGCAAGTCCATGGGTTCTGGCACCATCCACGTGGAATTATGGATGCTGAAGGGTTTGCAGGACCCAGGACATGGGAGCATCAGCTCTGCCCTTCCCAACCCCCTGATTCCCCCCCTCTCCCTCCAGCCTGGGCACAGGTTGTGACTTTAAGGGGTTTCTGCAAGTTTTTGAGGTGGATTTTCCCCCCCTGCAGCCCCTCAGGCCTCCAAGGAAGAGTCCCTGGAGAAGCAGATGGGAAAGGCCGTGGGGAAGAGCGACGTGTGGTTCCGGTTCAACGAGGGGGTTTCCAACGCTGTCAGGAGGAACATCTACATCAGGGACCTGCTCTAGCAGGGCAGGGCTGCAGGATTGCAATTCAAGGGCTCAGCTGGATTTTGGCTCTCTGACCCATGTGTCCATGATCTTTGTTTAGTTTTTTTTAATATTACCAACTTCTTTTGTTTAAAAAAAAAGGAAATAAAATATATCTAAAAAAAATTAATAATGAAGTATTGTTCTGTTTATTAATAAACCTTGAGTTGTCATATTATGCCTGTTTTGCTGCAAAATGAGATATCCTACAGTATACAAAAGTATTTAAAATCACTGAAAATGAGGGGTTTTTTTTTATAAAAATGTTCTTTACAAGTTGCAAAATGTTGCTGTTTGATGGCAGAGGGGGGCGAGGTCTGAGATGAAGCTGCAGCAAAACCCCAGAGAAACCTTTGCTGCCCCCCTGGGGAGGCTTCCCCGTGTCCCCCCCAAATACAAACCCACTTCTACTACTAAAAAGAAGGAGACAGGTGAGGGCAGGGTTTTGTTCAGGTTCTCATATTGGAACTAACTAATAAAAAAGTACATTCAGCAGGGGGAGCACAGGGGGGGCCCCTCAGAGGATGGTGCATTTGCCTTTCTCCACCCAGGGGTTGTTTTTCATCAGCTCCGGGTTCAAGAAGGGATCCTCGGGAATGCCGTCCTCGATCCACTTCACAAACCTGTGGAGAGGGACAGGAGGGGTGGGCACAGCCCCTGCTCAAAGGTTTGAGGGGTGTGGGGCAGGGGCTGTGTGGCAGCAGAACAGAGGAACTGTGGGGGCTCCGTGTCCGGGGTAAATCCCGCTCCGGCGGCAGCGATCCCAGGGGGGGCACCCTGATCCATTAGGGATGGAGCTGGGGGAGCAGAGAGCTGCAAACCAGGAGGGAAAACCCCCACCCACGGCTTGGTTTTACAGGTTTAAGTCTTTTGGAGAGAGGGGATCTGCACACTGAGGGGCTCCCGGGCTGCCAGGGGGTCCCGTGGCTGCTGCCACATCCCAACCGGAGCTCGGGCTGGGAAAGGGGTTGGCACAGGGGGCTTTATGGAGAGGAACAGGGGGAATGTGGGGACACTGGTGGGTTTCTGCTGCTGGGGCTTGGAGGGTTTGAAGAGCCATGAAGGAGAAAATCTCTTTTGGGGACCCCCAGGGCATTTGAGGGGGGGAAAGTTTGGAGTGGAGAAGAGCCGGACTCTGCTCACCAGGGCACAGGGATGGGAAGGAAGATGGAAGGGGGGGGGGGGGGGTGGCACTACTCACTCAGGTATTGTCTTGGGGGACATCTCCCTCTTGTAGGCCAGCTGGTACTTGAGGCTTTCCACCTCCTTCTTCCACTGCGGGAGGTCCCACTCGTCCATGGCTGGATCCAGGGGCCCTGTGGGGCTGGGAATGGGCACAGTGGGGCCGTGTCCTGCCCCGACCCCCCCAGCTCTGCACCCCCAAAGAGGGGTCCCCCAGGGTGGGGACAGATGTCACCACGCTCCAGGGGAGGTTTCCAACGCCTCTGGTGTCTCCAGGAGATTTTGGGGTTGTTCTGGCGAGGCAGAGGCTGCTCTTACCTGTGGGTGTGGGGCTGGCAGGGGGCAGGTGCCCAGTGCCCCCCTCTCTGGTAGCCCAGGGGCACATGCAAAACCCAGGGGACCAGCCAGATTTGACTGAAATTTGGATGGTGGGGAGTGTCAAACAGCCCCCGGAGGCTGTTTGGGGAGGGGAGGGGGGTGTTTGTCCTCTTCCTGCCTGGTCACAGATCCCAGTGGGACAGAAGGGATTTTGGGTGTAAACAGCCCTGGAAATGGCTCAGGGGAATGGTGAGCACTGATTTGGGGAACGAGGCAAACACCCCCTGGCCCCCATTTCCCCCCAGCAGTGGCCCCGGGTGGGGACGTGAGTGATGGGGCAGCTGAGGCACAAGCAGCAACGTGAGACCCTCTGCAAGCACCTGTGTCCCTGTGCCACCCCAAAAACCAGCGGCACAAGAGGACCTTTCCCTGCCCCTCCAGACGCTCCCAGGGTGATAATCCCCAAGGATGCCCACACACCCCATCCTGCACCCCTGGACAGGCTGCAGCCCTCAGGAGAAGGTCAGGGAAGGGCTGGGGGTGCTGGAGGGGGATGAAGTCCACCCCCCCATGGCACAGCTCAATGCCAGCCCCGCTCCAGCACAGCTCGGCAGCTGCTCGGGCTGCCCCAGCTCCGCTCCTCCGCAGAGCATCCCCCAAAAACCAGCCTGGAGAGGGATGAGCCCCACGCTCCGGCCTCCCCGGGCTCTGATCCCTGGAGGCGGATGGGGACCAGCATCCCCATCCCTGCTCCAGCCATCCCGGCAGCATCCCAGCGCCAGGAGCGAGCCCTGCACCTACCTGCGCGGGGGAAGGAGTCAGCGGGATGGGAGCGGGGCCGTGTCCGTCGCCGCGGGCTCGGGAAGCCGCCCTGGCCTTGCCCGTGTCCCTCCCGCGAGCGCTTCCCTGGATGCTGGCGAGTCCAAATCCTCTGTGTAATCTATTAATGCACGGCTGGTCCAGCTGCCTCCGCCACGGCAGGAGCCGGATAATGGGAGCGTCCTCCCCCCGCTGCTCCCGGGGGATTTGGCTCCGCGGAACGTGAGCGCCCGGGATGGAAGCACAGCCCTGGTACCCGGCGGCCGAGCTGCCAGATTGGGGTTATCCCGGCTCCCCTCCCCAGCCCCGAGGGACAGAAGGGCCCCCAGGAGGGAGGGGATATGTGGTGGGACACGGCAGAACCCCAGGGAGGCCCTGCAGCCCTCCATGGATCCCTCCAGCATCCCTGGCAAAGCCAGCCCTCTGTGCCTTTCCCGCTCTGCTGCCTCGGGATGTTGTGGTTCTTCCCGCTTTCCTGGTGCTGGAGGGGCAGGAGAGGCTGGGAGACACCTGGGGAGGGGGTGGGTAAAAAAGGGGGAAGACGAAAGAGGGATAAATGCCCCAAGTGAGCAGTTGGGACTGAACAGATGGAAGGTGAAAGGGCAGGGTCAGCACAAGGGGAAAAGGGTGACGTTCAAAAAACATCGATGTGGGATTTACAGGGACAGGAAAAGCCCTGGAACAGTTGGGAAGTGATTAAAAACAAGATAATTGATGAGAAACCACAAAGAAATCACACCCCTCTTCCCCACACAGCCCCCTTCATTAAACAACACATTAAAACTAAACTTCAGGTAAACTTTGCTGCTTAAAAGACAAAACAAAACAGAACAAGGTTTGCACAAAGAAATTGTCACACAAAAAAATTGTCCATGTCCAGGCCCTACAGCTCCTCTTTCCCAGAACTGTGGCTTTATAGGAGTTTGTCCCCTCTGCAACACACACACTATATAAAAAAATAAAATAAAAAAATTATATAAATATATGAATTGATATCATGGAATCACAGAATTATGGAATGGGTTGGGTTGGAAGGGACTTTAAATGCCATCTCATTCCATGATATGTGCATATACACATATAAAGTCAGGAGTGTATATATATATATATATATACATATAGACATACATAAACAACTAGATAAAAACTATATAAAATATGCACAGCAATGGAAATATATATTTATATTCTATGTTCA
>VYXB01007864.1:431928-447327 GCA_013397135.1 Pachyramphus minor
AACACATATATAAAATGATATTACATATTATATCATAGAATCATGGAATGGGTTGGGCTGGAAGGAACCTTAAAGATGGCCTAAGTCCATGATATTACATATTATTATTATATTATATATATATTATATATATTATAAAAAAGTTATTAGCAAAAAGANAGGCATCTTCTCTATATAGGCCAGATATAGAAAACATATATATATATCTATATAAAATATTTTAAAAATATATGAATATTATATTAAAATATATGTTTGGTTTCTCAGCCCAGCGTGCAGGTGCCAGGAGGAGGCTGGTGCTGATCCAGGCTCCCTTCCACCCCCATCCCTCATGGATAATCGATGGAAGAGCCTCCCTGCAGCCTCCTGGAGCCTCTGGTGCAGGAGGCAGGAGCTGGGGCTGGGCCAGGATCGATGTTTGGGGCCAAAGCCAGAGCTTTATACTCTGCTGGAACAACCCCCCGAGCCCGCGGGGCTCCTCCCGGGTCCCCCCCGGTGCCAGGTGAGTGACCCCAGCCCGGGGTCGGGATTATCCTCCTGTTGACATCAATCCTGATCTCCCCCAGCCCGGGAAGGGCTCGGCTTTAAGGGCAGAACAACACCAGGGATGGGTGATTGGATTTCCGTGGATTTGCTGCAATCTGCTGGCACTGAGGGGGGATTCAGGAGCCCCCAGTGACCCCCACCACGAGCTCAGGGGGTTGGGGTCTGGAGCTCAGCCCAGGAGCAGCTCCATGGCCAAGGTTTATCCGGGCACGAGGGACCAGCAGCACGTGTGCCCGGATTTTGGGGGCCAACCCTGTGGATGGTGGGGGGCAGCCCCTGGCACAGCAGATTGCAGGGCCTGCACTCCCCCCTGCCCACCCCCTCCTGCCTGGGTAGATTAAAGAATTATGAACTCCTGAAGTTTTGCAATATTAATGATCGGGGCCATCTGTTAATCTGGCAGCAGCAACGAGCCGGGCTCTGATTTTGCGTAGTGCTGTTATTAAAACAGAGTATTTTTGGCTGGGTGGGCAGCTGGGAGACTCCTGTGCATGGCAGGGACTCACAGCCTGCTCCCACTGCTGCCCACACCTGATTAAATCCAAGGACAGGGCCAGAGCAGCATCCTGGGCACAGAACTGCCTCTCTTCAAGTGCAGCTCCACAAATCCTATGGATAGTTTTGGCCTTCCCATGACAGGAAGGACTTTGAGGGGCTGGAGCGTGTCCAGGGATGGGAGTGGAGCTGGGGAAGCGGCTGGAGCACCGAGAATCACAGAACATGCTGAGGTGGAAGAGACCCACAGGGATCACTGAGTCCAAGCCATAGCCCTGCCCAGGGGTCACACCCTGTGCCTGAGGGAGCAGCTGAGGGACCTCGGTGACCTTGGAAGTCCTTCCCTCTGACAGCTCCCCCCACCCTGCAGAGCCCCCCGGGGAGTGGGGGGAGGTCTGTCCTCAGCCCCAGCTGCTGCTGAGGGCTCTCTGGGGGGTGTGTTCCATAACTCACCTCTCCAGGGCACATTCCAAAGGGATCAGCAGGTTAATGAGTGTCCTTGGCAGGGACTGGCGGATGGTCCCAGCACAGGAGGGGGGGGAAGTGCAGCAGAGATGGGGGCAAATCCTCCCCCTGACACTTCATGGTACAGATCCCACCTCGGGGAGGGGGTAAAGCTGCCCCTCCCCTTCTCTGCTCAGATCCCAAATGATCTCAGGCTCCTCATCCAGGATTCCAGTGCTGGGGTGTGCATCCCATTCCTCACGGAGCAGGGCTGGGAAGGACACACGGGTGTAGCAGCAGCAGCTCCAGGGCTTGTTTCTCCTTCAATAGAGTGAGGGGGTTTACACAGACCACCCTGAGAGTAATCCAAGCAATTTGAAACAATCAGTTTGTTAGAAATGTCCTGCTGTGTTTGCTGAAATACAAGGGCTGCACAGACCCAGCACAGGAACTGCTGCCCTCAGCCAAGGCAGGTACATTACTCCCTGGGAATGGCATTCCCACATTCCCACCCCAGGCTTGAAGAATATGAGATCAATTCCTTAGTTTCAGCTGAAATCTCCTTTTTGATACAGGCTCTTCCTTGCAGCTCTTGCACTTGGCAGCCTCAGCTGAGCAGGCACTTGCTCAAGCAGCAGAGCTGTGTTTGCTGAAATACAGCATTAAAATGAAGCAGCTCCAGGTGCCCATTTCCTTCTCCAGTTTTTTGGAGACTTTCTGGAGACACTTGTCCATTTTTCATGAGCTGGTTCCTCTCAGTTGTACCTGGAGCTTTACCTTTGGGTTTCCCACTGGGATGCAAATTCCTGCCCCCAGTGAAGTGCAGAGCTCCACACAAAGTCCTTTTTCTCATCCATAAAAGATTAAATCATTATCTATGGGATCTATAGGGCTGCTATAGGTCATTAAAATTCAGACAGGGATAAATAATGAATAGTTGGGCTGTTTACTTACAGTAAAGGAGCAGTTCCCAGCCTTTCCCTGCCCTGGGAAATCCAGGCTTGAAGGGGAATAAAGCACCTGCCCTCACCTGATCCCTGTCCCTGGGCTTGGAATGGGGTGATACAGAGGAATATGGACTCCCATCCCAGTCCAACCCAGAGCCAAGAAAGCCCAAAACCCCAGACAAAACAAAACCAGAAAAAAAAAAAAGCCCCAAAGCCCCCCCCCCCAAAAAACCCACACAAGCCAAAAAAACCCCAACCAAAAACCCAAGTCCAAAAAACCCCAACCTGCCCCCAAAAAAACCAAATAGAAGCCAACCCTCCCCCAAAAAAACCAAGTCAAAAAACACCCCAAAGCCCCAAACTCCCAAAACCCCAACGACCCCCCAAAAAATCCAAACAAACCTCAACCACCAAAGAGCCAAAAAATCCCAACTCCAAACAAACCCCCCTCAAAAAACTCCAACATCCCCAAACAAACAAAAAAACCTCCCCAAACAAACCAATCCAACTGACAATAGAACTGATACATATTTAATAGATGTGGTGTTGATTTAGATACACTCTGTGTAGAAAACTCAAGCAACTGCAGCTTCTTTGGGATAACAAAAGCTCCAAACCCCTGCAAAAGCCTCAAATGAGCCAAGTGCAGTTCAGCACGTGGGAACATTTGTTTGCCTTTGCTGCCAGACTGGGATCACGGTGGGAAGGAGCAGAAACCAGGAGAGAAACAGCCCTTTTTTTACCTCCACAGGTGTAAACCAGGACAGGAATTCAGATTTGAGAGCCCCCAGCCCCAGCCTAACCCTGCCCTGCTGCAGGGAACCCAAGCCTGAGATTGGGATGATTTCCAGACCAGCTCTTGGCTGCTCCAGCCCCTCCTCAGGGAGCTGCTTGCAGCAACTCGAGTTTCAGTCCATCTTTCAGCCTCCAGCAGCTCCTGGTTTCATGGAAAACAGGAATTTTCCTGGTTTCAGCTTTTCCACCCCACTCTCAGCAGTTTTGTCTTGTCCTGTCACGACAGGAGTGAAAACTCGTGGTGCTCCAGCTCCATCCGTGTTCCTGTCCCAGAATCTCTGGGGAATCATCTCTTTGAAACAACCAAAACCTCTTGCAGCACGTGGGACTGCAAGAAAGGAAAGTCCCAAAGCACAGCTCCGTCCCTCCCCAAACTCAGGGCGTTTCTGGAGATGAAAACCAAAGGAAAACCAAAGGGGCTCCAGGAAGACATTGCTCAGAAAAACTGGAAAACATTCCCGAGGATTTCAGTCAAATCACAGTTGCTCAAAAATTCGTATGAACTTTGAGACTTCGTGGTGAGCTGCTGTGCCAGGGGGGAGGTGCCTCAATCCCTGGGCAGAGAAATGGAGTTAATTCCCATGGGGAATTCTCAGGATGGTGCAATAAATGACATATTGACATATTTGATACACAACAGACAAAATTACATGGTCAAATATCAAACTGGTAAGTCATAGAGCTGTCACTGATCTGCTTTGCTGGCAAATAATGTCTGTTATTTAAATATTTTACTGTAAGAATAAATTTATATTAGAAATATGGCTTCAGAGGTTATAAATATGGTCTGAGATGTTACAAATGTAATAATATAATACTAAAAAATGGAGGTACTCACTGAATTGTGGAAAAAGCTGCAGAGATGCTTTGCCCATGGACACCTGGAACACAGAGAGAGATTCTGAGCCGTGCCCTGAGGCAGCCCCAGGATTTTCCATGTGGCTCTGAGGCAGCTCCACTCACATGTGCAGGTTCTCTGCAATGATGTTCAGGCTGAAGAGGCCAATGTTCTGCATCTCCTGGTGCCTGCAGGTCAGGAACAGCCACAGGAACTCGCCCACGTACTGGGCACCGAGGTTCTGCCACCTGGGAACAGGAGAGCAGCTGAGACAACTCCCCTGGGATGTTCCCAGGAGTGGCATCCTTGGCTCCTGGCTGCTTGCCAAGGGCTGAGATTCTCTCTCTGCTGTTTCCATCAGCAGGCAGAGCCCAGCAGGCAGTGAGTGGTCACTCACAGTTTCAGCACTGTTGCTCTCTGGCGATCCAGGTCTCTCAGGATCAGGGTGACGGTGCCCTGGAAAACGTGCTCCCTGTAGGAGAGGTGCTCCAGTAACAGCCTCAGAGCCCACAGGTTATTCTAGGATGTCAGAGAGCAGGACCAGTCATTTAACTGAGGTAGCAACAATTTCTACAAAGAAGCCCAACCAAACAAAAAGACAAAAATAAAGAGCAGAGCTGAAACAAGTTAAATGTGTCCAAAACCCCGGGGACGGTGTTGCAGAGATTTTAAATGCTGTTTGATTTCACCTCTTAGGACAGAAATCAGCAGGCAGGACTCACCCCAAAAGCCAGGGCTACCTCTAAGAAGGAAGTCAGGTATGGAAGGTCACAAAAGAGCATCTGTTGCACTGCTTTGACTGCCAGGATGAGACAAGCCTCGTGGTGCAGCTACAGGAGAGACAGCAACAGCAAGAGAAATAGATTTAAAAGCCAATTTTCTCACTGTTTTATATTGTATCCAGTCAAATCAGTTACTCCCATTTCAGCCAGAGGTCAGACAACACATCCACAAGAATCTTATTAAGAGCAAAAAAGGGGGAAATAAACAGGTACTTTATTTATTCACCTGGTGCTCTCCAAGTGCTCACACAGACATGAAGCCACAGATGCAGAAACAGAGAATTAAAGGGAAAAAATTCCAGGTCAAGAATCACATATCTGGAGAATAAACTGAATTTCTTCAAAAGAAGTAAAAAAAAAAAAAATAAAGAAAAAGATAAGACAGCTCCTCAGATGTCCTGACTGCATTGAATATAGAATATTTTCCCAGCCACCTCTATATCTGAAACCCTAATTTAAGGGAAATTTAGAAATTCTGGCCTATTCTGAGTTTTGAGACAAGCACTGACAAGCTTTTAAAGAACAGTTTCCTGTTTGAACCAAATAACACAAGATCAGCCTGAGACACATTAAACCAGAATCAATTCTTACCAGCCCTCCCACTTTTTAAATGCATAAATTTGAACAGTTAGGAAGTAAAACTTGTCCTAGACTGAAGATGTGTCAGACCAGAACAGACCCTCATAGTTTTCTTACCTTCAGACCTCTGCTCCAGCCTTTAAAGTCTGCTAACAACAGTTTTAACTGTTTCCCCCTAAAAAAATGATAATCTTCCAGCCCCTCCTAAAAGCCTGTTATAACCAGCCCACTGTTTTCAGCAGTGCTGCAGCTCAGGCACAATAACCCAGATGGTGAATTCCCTCATTGCCACGAGCACACCCACCTGAGGGGAGAAAATAGAAGGTGGCAAAGAAACATTAACTTTGGCTTTCAGTTCCTCCAAGAGGCTCCCGCTGGCAGCCAGGACTCCCTGCAAGGGAAGGAGGGAGCCACAGGTAAGGGGGGATGGACACACACTCCCCACACCTGAAACAGCACCAGGGTGGCTCTTGAGTGATCTCTGGTAGAATCAGGATGGTTTGGGTTGGGAGGGACCTTAAAGCTCAGCCAGTGTCACCCCTGCCATGGGCAGGGACACCTTCCCCTATCCCAGGGTGCTCCAACCTGGCCTTGGACACTTCCAGGGATCCAGGGACAGCCACAGCTTCTCTGGGCACCCTGTGCCAGGGCCTCCCCACCCTCCCAGGGAAGGATTCCTTCCCAAGATCCCATCTAAACCTCCTCCAGTGTGAGGCCATTCCCCCTTGCCCTGTCACTCAACATGCACAGACACAGAACCAGCAGCAGGCACTGAGCTGGGAGCACCATTAACCTGTTTCCAGCAGCCTTGAACAGCCTTGAATCCCAACACTCTGCAGTTTTACACTTGGCACATAAAACTGAGCATTGGATGAGGCCCTGGAAAGTCAACCCTGGCATTTAGGAGACCCAGTCAATGCCCACATCAAAAAATCTTGTACAAAACCAAGACAACAGATCTCCTACTTCCCAGCACTGTTTGAGTTTACTCCTGGAAGTCCAGTGGTGGCTCTTTCAGGGATAAGGGATGTAGGTGGCCACTTTTTGCCAGCAAATTGCTACTGCCAATAACCATGATGAGGGAACTCCAGCATTTGGGCTGAAACACAACAGAACATTTGTGTTACAGAGTGAAATCTGTCCACAGAGGTGTGAATTATTCAGAGAAAAAAGGGTTCTGATGGTAAATCCTTGCCTTGGAGAAGTAACAGGACAGAAGAGGTAATTTAGAGAAAGAGTTTTAATGACTCACATTCCTGTAGAGTGACACGTTGCTGTAAAGCAGTTTGAGTGCCTGTTTAATTAGCACACCCTCCCTGAGGGGAGACCCTGCAAGAGGAGAGAGAAAATAAATCCAGTGTCTTAGATTCCCTGGAAAATTACAGAGTGGCACAAACAAGATACTTATCTTAGTTACAAACATGTTTCTACAGAAACCCAACAGAGCCACACAAGGATCTACAGCTACTTCACAATATTTTGTAGGTAAAATGCAAAACCATCTGCTGTAAAACACAATTCTGAACAGCTGCAAAGATCTGCACCAGGACAGATCACCCCAGTCATCAGTGGCTGAGCTAAAGACAGAATGGAATACACAGGGTATGGAACATTTTCCATGTGACTTAGTGAAGAAGTCACAGTTCTAAACACACATAAGCAAGAAGTGACACTTGCCAACTGTGAGCCAGGGCCCAGCCTGCAGCATGTCATTCCCAGCAGGAACACTGCCTGTCCTGAACATCTTGAGGTACACCTGGAACTCGCAGGGGGTTATCCTGCAGGCAGAGCAGCAGGCCAGGCTGTTCACTGGGAACAGCAGGGAATGGGCAGCATCCAGGAAATCCCCGTTTTTACACAGGTAGAAAGGGATCTTATCCCGAAGGTCTCTCAGCCTGGGCAGAGGAGATGAAGATTTGATTGTCATTAGCAGGAAGTTTTTTTTACAAGGTGGATGTAGAGACCTGGTTGTGCTTGGGGATGAAAAAAGGGGGGGAAGGGAAAAGAAAGAGTGAGGGGGAAAAGCCATTTACCCTTTGGTGTCGTTGCATTTCACAGCTCTCAGGTAACGAACAACTTCTTTATAGCTGGGGAGAGAAAAAAAGAGGGTGAGTAGGAAAAAGGAAGGAAGTGTAAAGTTACACACAGGTCAAATATTTACTGTAGTTAATGAGGCAAAACAACACATCTTCCCACACAAGAGGGTGGAAATACAACTGGAAGCAAGAGACAGCTGGAAATAAATTCCAAGAAGTTATTCACTGGTTATTTCTGCTCTGGCAAAATCAACCAAGAGGTTGCCTTTCAATTTAATTCTTTAATGGACTGTATTCTTGTGAACACTGCATTCATTTGAACACAGACCTCTGAAGACCCAGGACACGTTTTTCTGGCTGTCTTCCACTAGTCAGCCTTTGATGAACACAAACTGCTTTAAAACCAACATCTAAAAACCAACAGGGTTTATGGAAACACAGAAATCATCCCCTTCAACGTTGTTTTTCTGGTTCTGAGCATTCAGAGGGCTTTGAAAAACCTCAGCAAGCTCCTGGCCTTGCTGATAAGGAACAGGGGGCATGAACAGCTTCAAAGGGGTCTCCCCATTGTGCCAAAGTGCAGAGGTTTGGAAAACACTCCAGTGCAGTCACAGTGTGAGAGCTGAGTTCCCAAAATGAAAACCCCACACCAGTCTTACTTCTTTTTGTCTACCAGTTTCTCCACTCGGGCCTCGATGACAGGGAGTGTTTCCCAGAGGAATATTTTCCTGCCTTTCTGGGTCCTCTGCCCTGTGATGTTCTGGCCTTTCAGCACCGTGGTCAGCAGCACGTGGTCCCAGGGCACCACGTTCAGGCTGGGAGGGCAAAAACAAAGGCAGTTCAACTCTTTTGATACTAAATCCCAGTTTATTCCATCATGAAGATTTCCTAATAAACCATTTGGGGGGTTTACAGCTCAGTTCTGGGGAGAAGAAAATAAAAAGCCATATGGAGAACAACTTGGAGCATCCAACAACTTGATACCAAAATATTGCTCTAAAATGCTCCCAACTTTTGCTGCCAAGGAAAGAACCAACCCCTAGAGCTGTTTGCAAATCAGGCAGCTGTATAAAACATATCCTGTGGACAAAAGGACAAAGAACATACCTGTTTGAGAAGCCAAAGCAGTGACAGGGAAGGGAGATGGACTGAAAGAAATTAATAAACTTCTCATACAGAGTTTTTGGAAAGTCACACAACACCAGCATCCTCTGAAGTTGGGTTGTGATCCTGGGATTTGAGAAGAAAAGGAGTATTAGCTTAAAATTAGATCAACTGTTATTAGATATGTCTTTTTTTTTTAATCATATAGGAAACTACAGAAGTTTGGGGTTTTTTTTTTTAGTTAAATATCAGACAGTTTGGGTCTATATTTAAATTTCTTCTGTAAAATTTGTAGTGAATAATGATATTAATTTTTTGCTGTTATTTTTAATACCAGTGAAGCCAAGGTTTTGTGGTTTTAAGCTTTAAAACAAAGATCTCCAGGGAGAATGTACAAGAAACACTGCAAATTATGCTGGACTTGATAATCCACCTGAGCTCCTGCAGCCTCCCTGCTCCTGGAACCATTTCTGGATTAACTGATAACTGGAGATAACAAAGAAGAGTTTACTCCTTTAAGTTTTTGAGAGGGAGGTAAAAAAAATCCTTTTGCTGTTCTTTAAAAGGTAAGAAATGAAAAACTTCAAGAATAGTCATTTAAAATGCAAACTGCTCAAGGATTTGGGTTATACCTGTCATTAGTGTCAGATAAAATGAGAATATGGAACTGGGTTTGAGTGCTCCTGAAAGAAGTTAATTCTTAACTCATTAACCTTCTGTGGCAAGTGAATTTGGGGTGAAAGGGGAAAGCTAAAGCTAAAATGAGAACTGAATTGAGCCCAGGGAGCTGGATGTCCTCATTCCCCAGCCTCTGGGGGAGCTTTACTATGTTACATCCCTGGCTACTCCATCCCAGTGGAACATTCCAAGGCTGCTGTTTTGATCTCTAACAGGGGAATTGTCATTGGAAATTTGCATTTTGAAAAAGCAAACAGGGAATTTGTAGCCAGGAGGAAAACAAATCTCACCTTTGGAACAGACATGGGACAGCAATCTTTAGTGAGGCAGTATGGCCAAGGTTCTGCCAGCTCCTAAGAGGGGAGGGGAAAAAAAAAGCACTGGTTAATGTTTGTTTGGTTTTCCTGCCTTTTCCCCTTCCCTGTACTCCACACTTTTCCCTAAAAAGCATTGGAAATTGTCACACTAACAAAAACTACTGCAAACAGGTAAACCAAATGCTCAAAGTACAAAACATGTTGCAGAATTGACAGTGCTTTGCAGCAGTGCCTAATCCCAGGAAAGACCTTCCCAAAGAATGCATCCAGCCTGCTCCTGGCAAACCTGGGCAGCTCCTCAGAGGGAACTGCAGAGCAGCTGCTGTCAAACCAACCCAGACCTCATTTACTCCTCCTTTGTGAAAACCCTTGAATTTAAGCCCCCAAATATTCAGGTTTTGCAAAGCAAAGCTCTGCAATGCTTGAGCTCAGTAACAAAGAACAGAACAGCCATGACACAAACAATAAAACTGCTCAGGCAGCAAACACTGAAGTGTTTAAACTCTGGTTTAATGTATTTCTTATGCAGCCCCCCCAGCTGAGAGCTCAGCCTGGGAAGCAGCTAAAACCTATCACCCAAGGAACATCCCATCCTCCCTTCCTTCCAGGTCAGATGTTTCTTCACTCAGTGCAGCTTCTCAGGAAAGATTCCATGTCCCTGTACCTTGTTCTGGGGAATTATCTGTCACCCTCCCTCCTCCCAGTTCCCATCTCAAATTCCTTCCCCCTTGCTGGAGATCCTTTCCTCATGACTTAATCCCACTTCCCTTCTTCCCTTCACACCCAAGCTTTAACGTCTTTTCCCCCAAATCCCTGCTGGAACCAATCCCACTTCTCCTTCAGGTGGGCTCATCTTCCTCTTGTGCTGCAGCCTGGGCTGGGATTCTGGCACTTCCTGACCCTTCATAAGTGGAAGCCTGGAATTCCCTCAGCAATTCCCCTCCCTTGGAGCAGCCAAGGTCCCCCATGGCCCTGGGTACTTACAGGGCAGGGTCTTTGTGCAGTGCAATCTCTTTAGCTGCTCCCAGCAGCATCACAGCAGCAGCTTTAGGACTTTCTTGCTCTGCCTGATTTAAAAATCTTGTTACCAGGGCAAAAACGTCAGAATACCTGAGAAAGTTAAGGGGTCTATAAGAGAAAGGGTCTGCAACAGTGAACTTCACAAACAAATGCTAATTGTGACCATTCTACAGTTGGAGAACAAGCTGCCTTGCCTGGAGAGGATTTATAACATCAGGACAAGGTGCTTGCACAACTATTACTTCAGTATTTTTTTAAAGGCTTGTTACATCCATTAAAAGGTGAAACCCACTCTAAAAATCAAATTAGGAAAAACCACAGAATCCTGGAATGGTTTGGGCTGAAATGGCCCTTAAAGCCCATCCAGTGCCACCCCCTGCCATGGGCAGGGACACCTTCCACCAGCCCAGGTTGCTCCAAGCCCCATCCAACCTGGCCTTGGACACTTCCAGGGATCCAGGAGCAGCCACAGCTTCTCTGGGCACCCTGTGCCAGGGGCTCCCCACCCTCCCAGGGAAGGATTCCTTCCATTTAACCCTACCCTAAAATACAGGCCTTTTTTCATGCTTTCCCAAGTTATAAAAATGAGATATAAGGTATCTTGTATGGCACAGAGGTATTTAAAGCTGTATTTAAGAGGGTGTTTAAACTCCACTCAAGTGTAATTTAACAGCCTCAACTCCATGTGTGCTGCAGCAGATGCCACAATTGTGTCACCAGAGGAAACCAAACCTGCCCTGCCCCAGACTCTGCTGTCACCTACTTGTACACAACCTCCATGTTCCGTGACCTGCAGACATTGCACTGCCCAGGAGGCAATTTTGGCAGGCAGAAGCATTCATGTTGGGTGGGAGGTATCCTTTCTCCAGTCAGATATTTATTATATTCCACATAAAGCTCCTGCATAAATTTGATTAGAAGACTTCCTAAGAGAAAAGACAAAAAAAAATTGCACTGAGAGTTTTGCACCTACTTTTTTTTCAGACCAAAAGAAAGACAACCATCAGTTCAACCATGTAAAGATTATTTAGCCTGTTGCTTGCATCCAGTTTTATTGGTGCAAGTTTGCTGCTTCTTCAAACTGAAAGAGGGGCAATTTAGGTTGGAGATTGAGAAGAAGGATGGTGAGGCCCTGCCTCAGGGTTCCCACCTTCCAGCTGGAAGTGAATTATTGTCCATATTCCACTTGATTTTGAGGTGGCCAGAGGCAAGAGCACAGCAGTCTGTGCTGTGAGGGGATGGGAAAGGTGTTGTTTTCCTGCTGAACAGGAGCAGGAGGATCTGGTTGTGCTTTGAGGCATTTCTGGTACTTCCCTGTGAGGGAGGGGAGGCCCTGGCACAGGTTGGGCAGAGAAGCTGTGGCTGCCCCATCCCTGGAAGTGTCCAAGGCCAGGTTGGACAGGGTTTAGAACAACCTGGGCTGGTGGAAGGTGTCCCTGCCCATGGGTTGGAATGAGATGGCCTTTAAGCCTCTCCCAAGCCAAAGCACCCTGTGTCTCTTCCAGAGGGAGGCAAACAGGGAGCTGGACCCGCTGACCTGTGTCTGGTGCAAGCACGACCCAGACAAACAGCAGCAACAGCAATTTGCCACCCAAAAAATCCCCTGAGCCCTGCCAGGGAGGGCTGTGGGCCAGGGAAGCTGCTCCCTGGGGTGCTGTGGGAGCTGAGCACCCACCCCCGTGGCGCAGGTCGGCGTCGATGTCCGCGAGCTCCAGGTTGAACATGACCAGGACCCCGGCCAGGGCGAAGTCCCGCTGCTCCTTCCAGAACCTGCTCTTGTTGTGGGCATTGCAGTGGCACAGGGAGGGGGTTGCCCAGTTCTGGCACTGTTGGAGAAAACAGGAAAAACAGGGAAAGGTTTGTTTTAGTGTCATTTCCCACCTCCCTCCAGTTGAGCAACNCAGTTCTGGCACTGTTGGAGAAAACAGGAAAAACAGGGAAAGGTTTGTTTTAGGTCATTTCCCACCTCCCTCCAGTTGAGCAACAAAAGAAACCCCCCCAGTTTCTCTGAGTGAAGGGCTACAAATCCTTTCCCCTTCACACACTGAGCAGAGCCCCAGGGAGTACTCAGTGTGACAATAACTCAGTATGGTGGCAAACAAGAACAAGAAAACCCCCCATGTTATTTAGTGTCACTCCTGAACACTTCACAGAGCAGCTCAGGGCTGGCACCTGCCCACTGGAAATGGAACAGAGCCTTGTCTTTGTGTGTTCACCCCCACTTTGTTCACAGCTCAGTTTTCTGAATTCTAAGAAACCCCCAAACACCCCATTCCCCCAACTCCCCCACTCCAAGTTGGGATATCTAAAAGTCTGACATCTCTCTAGTTCTTGGAGAAACAGTGTGATTTGGTAATTTGATTTTATGAAATGCACTGTTTGCCCAAAGCAAACAGGAGGTAAATTTGTTTATACCAATTAAATGTTTACTCCAACAACTGCCTGAACTGTCAGAGATAAACCCTGACAGAACCACACTTTTAGCAGCTATGAAGCAGACAGGAATCAACACTGAGGAGAGGAGCTGGTAAAACAGTCCAATTTCATGTATCACTTATTGTTTTTGTGTCCTTCAACTCTTCCCTGGGAGGGTGGGGAGGCCCTGGCACAGGTTGCCCAGAGAAGCTGTGGCTGCCCCTGGATCCCTGGAAGTGTCCAAGGCCAGGTTGGACGGGGCTTGGAGCAGCCTGGGCTGGTGGAAGGTGTCCCTGCCCATGGCAGGGGTGGCACTGGATGGGCTTTGAGGTCCCTCCCCACCCAAACCATTCCAGGATTGCTTTCACTGATGATTATTCACTCCCAGTTTCCCCCTCACCTCAGAAGCCAGTTTGTCACAGATGTAGCAGTAGCACTGGTCACAGATAGCAGCGTTTTCCCCAAGGGGGGAGCAAGTGTCACATTCTGTTCTCCTACAAGGGAAGGTTGTTCAGGAAACAAGTTACATCCTCACCCAGCTCCACTTCTGCCTCCAGCTCTCACAAAGCTCACGAGGTTTCGTGGCCAAATGGACTAAAAGTGGACAATTAAGCCCCAAATCCCCCTCCCCAGCCCTGAACATACTCGAAGGGGTGTGTGGTACAGTCATATCTTGCATGAGGCATCACATTGGCTTGTTTACAGAAAGTGACCATTAATTCACATTCCTCATCCACAACCTCAGGTTTCTCCTCTCCCAGGGCAGGTTTCTCTGTGGAAAATCAGGAGGTGTAAATCAGTGTAAAGGAACTACAAACTCCATTACAAGTCACTGACATTTTCTTTTT
This sequence comes from Pachyramphus minor, assembly GCA_013397135.1. Taxonomy (NCBI): domain Eukaryota; kingdom Metazoa; phylum Chordata; class Aves; order Passeriformes; family Tyrannidae; genus Pachyramphus; species Pachyramphus minor. Next base: position 445,773 of record VYXB01007864.1, read on the forward strand.
AAACTCTTCTGGGCCCAAATTTCCTTGTGATTCCCTTTGGTCTGAAAAAACTTCCATGAATTGTCAGAACAGAGAATGTGGAATCAAAAAGGAGCCAAGTGACATTGGAAAGGCCCAGTTTTAGCTCAGCTGGCAATATTTTGAAACTACACAGCACCAGCTTTTAGGTTTAGCAGTGCTATCAAAGAAATCCCTAAAAGTTACTAAATCATGGCATTTCTTCCTGTTTTTTTTTTAAGCTTCTGAAGCACTTTGATTTTCTAGTAGCAGAAAGGCAGATTTCAGGCACATCAGACAATAATTTAATTCAGTTTATTCTAAAAGTCATTTAGGGAACTTGATCAAAAGCAGTTCTTACCCTGGGAGTCCACAAAGAGGACAGAATTCCCAAGGCTGCTCTCGGCTTCATCATCACTGATCAGGATTATGCTCTGCTCCTCCTCCTCTCCTGATGGCCCCATGGCTCCTGAAATCCAAAGGGAAGGAAATACTTGGCAACAGACAAAACACAGAGACAGTCCACACTTTTAAGGTCCCTTCCTCAACAAGGCAAGAAAAAGACCCCTCAAGAACCCAAATTCTTCATCTGTGTCAGGTAAGTTACACCAGGAACCGAAGTGTTTGATCCTCAGCAGCTCAATAAACACTGGAATTCCATCCAGTGCTGAGAGAACCCTAAAAACAAGGAGATGGGGGTAAAAGATGGAAAACAAACCCCAAATGTGAGCAGAGCTGCTCTGATGCTGAAAAACCTTGGAATGATTAACTGCTCAGAGATGTTTTCACCTACAAGCAGCGAGATTTGTTTATCCAACACTGGGGGACCCTCTCACCTCTCTATTGTTAATGTCCTAACCACTGAGGCTTGCAAAACCCCTTGGCTCTGAGCCCTTTTCTCCCATTCAAATGTCTACCTTGCCTTGATTTGTGACCTCTAGGTTGATTGTGCAGCATTTTTGGCATTCTTCTTATGATTGGGTTTAGGCCCAGTGAGCAGAACAGAACGAGTTATCAAGGTTTTTTGCAATGTGTCCTAAGCAGCACAGGCAGAGCAGGTCTTGGGCAATTCTCTAAACAGAGCAGGATACCTCAGTTAACTCTTTTAGGCCTTGCTCTCATTTCAGTTCTTCTGGAGGGTTTAGTGGGATCGGCTTTGGAAGAACTGTAACAACAAGGAGGAATGGCTTCCCACTGCCAGAGGGCAGGGAGAGATGGGATACTGGGAAGGAATTCCTCCCTGGGAGGGTGGGGAGGCCCTGGCACAGGTTACCCAGAGAAGCTGTGGCTGCCCCATCCCTGGAAGTGTCCAAGGCCAGGTTGGATGGGGCTTGGAGCACCCTGGGCTGGTGGAAGGTGTCCCTGCCCATGGCAGGGGGTGGAACAAGATGGGCCTTAAGGCCCCTTCCCGCCCAAACCATTCCAGGATTCCACCCTGACCATTACTCCCCCAGCATCCCCTCAGCCCTCACACAAATCCCCCAACCCCCTCCCCTCGCTCACGGCCCCAACTCCCCCCAAACCCCCGCACTCCCCGTCCCTCCTCATCCCTCACAGA
>VYXB01007864.1:447420-499263 GCA_013397135.1 Pachyramphus minor
GCCCGCCGCCATCTTTGGTGAGGGCAGTTCTTTGGCAGGAGGGAGGAGATTGCCGCAGGGTTTAAATAAACCTCTTTCAATAACCCGTTTAAATAAACTGTTTAAATAAATAAATAAATCCCTCGCCCTCCGCGTCTGTGCAGCGCCCTGTGGGGCTTCTCGGTGCGTGAGGCGCCGCCGGAGGGAGCGAGGGAGGTGGTGAAGCATCATGGTGGCCCCGGCCCCTCAGGTGACACCCGCACACACACACACTCCTGTGTGGGTCCAGGCGCCTCCCCACAGCACGGGGAGTTGCTTCTCTTCCAGTCTTGCTGTGTCTGCTCACCCCACAGCTGGGGGCGGAGGAAACGCTGTCACCGCGTATTGTCGCTCCTAATCGCCACCTGCTGTCGCGACAGGCGACTCCTCCTGCGAGCACAGCTCGACTTCAGCGAGGAAAAGCCACATCCAGCAGCTGAGGCTTCCCCAGTAACACTAGATGGTACCAGAGCTCCACACAGGACTCCAGAAAAATCGGGAATTCTGAACCCGGGAAAGCTGGAGAGGTGACGCCGCATCCCTTGAGGTGCTGCTGGCGCAGGGAATCGGCGTTTTCGCGGGGAAAAAGCCGGCAGGGGAGTTGGGAATAAAATAAAGACTTTTTTTCTGGTGTTCAGGGCGACAAGTGCAATGTGTTTGTGGTTAAAAATGGTCAGCAGAGGGATGGTGTTGCAGCACTGGGAGGGAAAGTTTGAACGGAGACTCTCAGGGAATTTTTCAGTAATAATAATTAGTTAAGGAAGGTCTAGGAAGGGCTTTAACTTGATCAGAAACTGCCCATGGCAGGGGGGTTGAACTGGATGAGCTTCAAGGTCTCTTCCAACCCAACCCCTTCCATGATTAAATCTTAAAAAGAAGGTATCCTGGCATCTTTAATCCCTAATATCTTTAGTATTAGGAACTACTCAAACAGCACTCAGAACATGATCACCTTTATCTGGAAGCGCCTGCACACATTGCCTGAAATATTCATGCATGAAATAAAAACAACACCCTCTTCCTGCAAATGAATATTTATTCCATGAATAATCTTTAATGTCTTCGTGGCTTTCAACACATTTGGGCAAAATGTTTCAAGTTTCTGTGCTTACAATGACAAAATCTGAACCTGACACCTAAATAGGTGGCCTGATTTCAGCTGTGTGGGGCATTTTGTGGAGACAGAATTTCCTCCCTGTAGCTCCCTCCGTAGCAGGGCAGCGTTTTAGAAACCTTGGGGAACTCAACACAGCAATTTAGGGGGTGAAATGAAGCCTGGAGATAACAAGGGAAAATAATAAAGGCAGAGCTGGCGCTGGGCCAGAATAATTTTCTCTAAAGCTCCGCTCTCCTGCAGAATTCCTGGTTTCCTGCCCATGGCAGGGGGTTGGAACTGGATGAGCTTTAAGGCCCCTCCCAACCCAAACCAGGCTGTGATTCCATGATTCTGTGAAGCCCTGTGAGATGATCTTATGGCTAAATATGGTCAGGACTTGAGTGCTGAGCCTCATCCAAGACGCAGCGACACCGGTGGTTCCTCTTCCCACATGAAGAGTTGGCGTCGGCGGCTTATTTTTAGTGGTGTGGGTGTAAAATACATCGGTTGAATTTCACGTCGCCTGAGCCCGGGCTGCTCTGCCCCGGGTTTGTGGGGTTTGTGCCCAGACGATGCCAAGCTCAAGGTCTCAGACTGACATCATGGAATCACAGAGTCATGGAATGGTTTGGGTTGGGAGGGATCTTAAAGCCCATCCAGTCCCACCCCCTGCCATGGGCAGGGACACCTTCCACCAGCCCAGGTTGCTCCAAGCCCCATCCAACCTGGCCTTGGACACTTCCAGGGATCCAGGGGCAACCACAGCTTCTCTGGGTAACCTGTGCCAGGGCCTCCCCACCCTCACAGGGAAGTACAGAAACACCTCAAAACCCACCTGGAAATACAAAAAGATCCTTCTGCTCCTGTTTCAGCAGGAGAACAACACCTTTCCCATCCCCTCAGCACAAACTGCTGTGTTCTTGCCTCTGGCCACCTCAAAATCAAGTAGAATATAGACAATAATTAACTGCAGGCTGGGAGGTGGAATATTAAGGAGGGAATACACAATTCCAGGTGTCATTAAAGCTTCAGGCTGTTCTCCACAGGGCCCTGCTCTACTCTTGGCTTATTTTACAGGTAATTCCCACACCTGCTCTTCCAGGAGCACTCAGCACCAGGCTGGGGCATTAACTGGAGACACAGAAGACTTGTGCTCCCTGGGAGTGATCAGATGAGGGGCAGAGGAGTGGATTTCTACCCACCTGCTCCTGAGCTCGAAGGGAATTTCCCTCCGACCGCAACAGCGAACAGTCCATTAAAATGTCTGTTCCAAACACTTCCCATGTCCCATTTATATTTACTGCTGCTTCATCCTGCTGGAAAGGCAAAGGCCTGTTTGTACCTGCTGAAAGGTTTGGGATGGATCAGTTGACTGGGAAAGGCTCTGAGGATTGAAACCTGCAATCCCACATGGACACGTGCTAATCCATCAGCTGAGCCCAGCCAAGGTACCAGAGCTGACTCATGTCATGGCTCTTGGGCGTGCTTGGCCCCAAAAACAATGTTCAGAGCTGCAAATGTAAAAGAGATTCTTATACCTGAGCTTTTGGAAAAGGGCTGTGGTGTTTCCTCGCTTCCCTCAGCGTCTCTGCAGATTCATTGCCTCTGTTCATGGACGAATTTTCCATGGATAGGTGAGGGCAGGCTTCCCCCTCTCTCACCTTTGAAGAGCCCCTCGGTGCATTGCAATGGGCTTTGTGGAACCAGCTCTGCTCAGGTTTCAGAAGGAAACAGGACTTAGGTGATTATAATGTGCCTGTGAGGGGATGACGGCCCCTGTTTGTACCTGGTGTTGCTGAGATGGGAGGAAACCAGCCTTGTTGTCCAAAAAAGCCAGATTCAGGAGGAGGGGTTGAGACAAAAACTCACCTCCCTGTGCAGGAGGAAAATGGTAGCAGAACAGGGAAAATGGGTTAAGCTCAGGGCCTGCATTAGTGGTTTATTCCATCTAAATTAGGAGCAAGGTTTTCCTTGAACCTGATTTTGTGGGGGAATGAGATTTCTGTGGTAATGTCCCATGGATGAGGGAATGTTCCCTTCATAGCCCCATCCCCAGGTAATCACTGAATTCTGGTACCAAGTTCAACCAAATGGACAACAGGTAGAAATCCTGAAGGTAACACATCCCTCTAAAGGTTGTGATTAAAGATTTGTGTGTGTGAGAGAGAAACCACAACCAGAAAGCTTCAAATCCAGGAAGAAAAGGGACAAAAATTCCCAAACCATGGAAAAGCATTCATACCTATGAGACACCAGAGAGTCCACACAGGAGAAAACACCAAAAAGAGGACTCTAGGTGGCTGACCAGGCAAGAGTTGCTCTGGGTGAGGTATTAATACTTTTTTCCCCCCATGTGGCTTTTCTGGTGTGTAAAAAGGGGTGAAATCCTGCCATAACCACAGTTTAGTTTGGTTTTAAAGTCCATCAGCCCTGAGGCACCAATCCATTGGAAACCAGGCTCCACCATTCCAGCACTAACAGGACTGAGGTGGTTTTCCAGTGCTTGAAAGAAAACGGGTCCTTTGGCTCTTTTCCTTTGTAATTTCTTCCCTTCCCCAAGACCACAGTAAGTAGAAACGGGATGCTGTGAGAAAGATGGTTCTCAGGGTAGTTCAGGCCCTGTAAAAAGCTCTTTATTTTGGCTTTTCAGGGGGACAAGAGCCAGGCCAGGGCAGCAGAAGCCTGAGGAGCCACCAGTGCTGATTCACTGTGGGCTGTGGGGAGCAGTGGAGATGCTCCTACCCCGCCACAGCAGCAGCCAAGAGCTCTGGATTTAAGAACCAGACAAGTATGAGCCATATTGGAATTCCTTCAAAAATCTGCTATCACTCCCCTCCCCACAGAAAGCTGAATAAATCCCCTCCGTATTTCAGGCTCTGAGCGTGGCCCTGAAATATTATCAGTGCTCCTTGACACTCTACCTGCCCCTCATCCCACCTGGCTTCCCACAGAACGCATTTCCGCTGCTTTCAGGGGAAAAAAATAATCCAGATTCATTCAAAGCCTGACACTCCTCTAGTGTGAGGGTGATCAAGTCTCCTCCATTTTATATTTGGTATTTTAACAGGGTTTTCTTTCAGCCCTTTAATGAGTTTTTATTCCCCTTTGTGTATCAGACGCTTCGCTCCGACCGACAGTTTTACTCACCCAGCGTGGAGTAATATGAACAGGCAGGACAACCTTTTATTCCTGTGGCAAGGTTTGCTCTGCCAACATTTTTCTCCTCCTGCAGTTGGGGGGATGTGTTTTGACCCTTTCCTCACCCACCTTCCAGCCTTGGAGCGAGGACGTTCCCGTGGGTGCCGAGGCAGGAACAACCCACAGGAACAATCCACACTCTCAGATCTCATGGCCCTGCATCGAGGAAAAGGGGAAGGAAAACGATTCAAAAGAAAAGTAAATGTGAGGTTTGTCATCTGAACAGCCAAGGTTTGTTACTTCAGCCTCAGCCAGGGCTCGGAGGACATTTTATTACAGTTTGCAGGGGGTGGGTGAGGCTGGGATTGTCCTCACACCTCTGGAGAGCTGCATTTATAGAATCATGGAATCACATGGGTTGGAAGGGAACCTAAAGCTCATCCAGTTCCACTCCCCTGCCAGGGGCAGGGACACCTTCCACCAGCCCAGGTTGCTCCAACCTGGCCTTGGACACTCCCAGGGATGGGGCAGCCACAGCTTCTCTGGGCAACCTGTGCCAGGGCCTCCCCACCCTCCCAGGGAGGAATTTCTTCCCAATATCCCATCTAACCCTCCTCTCTGTCAGTTTGAACCCATTCCCTCTTATCCTGTCTCTACATCTGTTATTTCTAACACATCCCAAGGAGAGAGAGCAAATCCCATCCTGGATGCAGGAGGTGCCCAATCCAATGGTGGTGCTGCCAGGGTGGTGGGAAAAATCCATGCCTGAGCTGCTGGGGGACAAGGCCATTGCCACCAGTCCTGGCCTGAGCAGGAGGTGCCCAGATCCCATTTTTTAGCCAGGGAGATGGCAGCAGTCACTGACACCACAGAGGAGGGTGGTTGCAGGACACCTGGCTGGAATTCTAAAGGATTACACCCCCCAGGTTGGGTGCTGCACAAATAAATAGGTGCCAGTCCTGGCCCCCAAATCCTGCTGGACAAAAGGACACAGTGTTGGATGGGTGATGTGGGAAGGAGAGGGAAAAAGGCAGAACCACCCAAGGAATTGAGAACCCACGTGGGCAGACAGTACCTGCTCCAATATCTCGGGCTGTTGAAGTTCTCCAGCACAGAGACTCGAGCAAAAATTCTAAAAAGGTGAATTTTTGGGCAAAGAAGATAAATGTGCAAATCCCTGAACCCCTTTTTGGGATGTTTTACCTGCATTTGGGAACAGGGAACTCCATAGGTTCCTCCTGTCTGCAGGCAGAGCAGTTTCAGGCCTGTCTTGTCCTTAATTACACAGATCCAGGAGAGTTGTATGATTGAAAATCATCTGCCATTAAAGGTCACACATTCCACGTGGTCTTGGTTTATTGATGTTGCACGAGGCTGGTGCTCATCTGCTGAGAATTAGGAGGTTATTATTCTGTGGAAGCTAATCCAAATTGCCTCCTATCCATAGGCAGAAAATTAAAGGAATATTTAAGCCCATTCCACAGATTACAAACTTGGTGGCATAGCTCTGCAACCAGTAGTATTAGGATCTTGCATTTGATAGTTGCCAATAATTTAAGTCAACTGTTTAACATCTGGCATTACTATATAATGTCTGGCTTAAGCTGTAACCTTTTTTTCCCCCCCCTTGCTTTTAGAAAAGCCTTTTCTGCTTTGAGAGAATTTTGATTACTAAAGCCCTTCCCAGGACAGATTTACCCTGTGATTTAACATTTTGTGATGGAGTCTCCTTTTGAAACAGTTGAATAATTGGCAGTGACTTTGGTATTAAACTGATTCATGATGTACATCCAGGCCCTTCAATAATTTAACATTATTGTCTTTATAATCGAAGCCCCTTTTTTTGACCATTAAAAAGTACTGGAAACAGTCTGATGAATCTGCTTTGATTAAAAATAAAGTGCAGAAGATTGGTAATGATTAGGGATGGTCATCCTTACCTTGGGCTCAGCCTGAGAAGCACTTTGTGGCTCTGTGAAGCTCCAAGATGGGCTGAGGTGTCCAAAGCTTGAACCTGGTCTGGTAGAAGGTGTCCCTGCCCAGGGGATGATCTTTAAAGTCCTTTCCAACCCAAACCATTCCAGTATTCTCTGATTAAATAGATTCACTCTCTGCTTTTTGGAAAGCTCTTAACTGTGATCACTAAATTTGGGCAAGAAACCTGGAGAGGAGGGGAGAGGAGATCAACCACTCTTATCACCACCGAGGATTTTGGGGGGAAAAATAAATGTAGATGGGCCAAGTCCTGTCCCTGTGAAATCACCCAGTGAGCTGATCCTGGTGGGAGCCATCCCAGGAGTGCTGCTGCCACCCAGGAGAGGAAGGCTGGGCCCTGCAGAGCCTCAGCACATGGAATTCAAAGCTGTCCTTTCACACTCCACTCTTCCCGGCCCTTGGCAGGGCTCTGATCTAACAGGTTTTGCATAGCTGCTAGACATCTTCCTAATGGTATCCCCTGGGAATTCTAAATTTCACTCACAGCCTCTAAATTTTCATTAAGAGCAGTCACACACGGAGAATGATGGATTAGATTTTATTGTTGGAAAATCTCCAGATGAAATTAAAGTGCTTCTTTCTTTTCTGAAACCTTTACCTTTCCCCTGTGGTGCCCTATAAATAAGGTATCAAATAATGTTTATCCTTTTGAATTCTGCAATCTTACATGTTTCGTGCTTACTCCTGACCACTTTCCTGCCTCTGAAGAGATGTCACTCTTCAGTTAAATGCCGGGACCAGACACTCTACCTCATGGATTTTATTCCAAAGCAGCCTGACTGTGTCCCAGCAGCTTTTAGGAGCCTTCACTTAAGCCCAGGTATGTCTTTATAAATACACTGTTGTCTCCTTCCCTTTCCTGGAAGTCTTGCTTTCATTTCCTTCCTCCTTCCACCAAATTCCCTGTGTCCTTTCTTTTATCCCTGGTTCTCCATCCTCTCTGTGCACATGTAATCTGTCCAGCTTGCAGACAGACGAGACACCCACTTTGGGATCAGGGGCCCGGGCTGAGGCACTTCCCAACCCCTGATAAGTGGTATCCGCTCCCACTGCCCCTGGCCAGCAGATTTTTATAGCAGATGTTGTTTCTTCCTCAGTGAAAACGAAAAAAAAACCCTATTATTTTAAGACTTTTGGGTCTTAAACAGTTTTAGATGCTTTTAGTCTCCACTTGAAAAAGCAAGAGCCCTGCAGGCAGTTGGTAGGAAGTGCTCAAAAGCTGGTAATGCTGGCATGATTCATACTGGTGTCAGCTCGTTTAAATGAAATTCCACGGGGATTTATCCAGCAAAGGCTCTGAACAAGTTTTAGACAGCATCTCCCACCCCCACAGCTCTCACTTCACAGCATCTTAAATTAATACAGAGCACAAAGGGCAGGGCTGCAGCAAGACAAAAGGTTGGCTGAGACAGGAGCTTTCTGGCTCCCCAAAGGAGGGAAGGGTCCCTGATTCCTGCAAGCAGGACAAGGAATCCAAAGAGTGAGAAAAGCAGTTTTGCTGCTGATTTAACACATCATTGTTCATGGGGGTCCCACCGGTAACTCAGCCCTGGGGGTTTTGTGACTTACCAGAGCTGACCCCGAATGATGTCCCTTGTCCTGGGCAGGGCACAGCCAGCAGGGCTTCCCCCTTCCCAGGAGGCTCCAGATGCCCCACTGGGTTGTTCCTGGAGCTCATGCAAACCTGCAGGGTCACAGAATCACAGAATAATAGGACAGTGCATTCCCAGGCTGGCCAGAGTCTTGGATCAGGGTCCAGTCTCCCTTTCCAGCCTGCCAGGACCTCTCCCCCTGCTGTTCCCCAGGGCACAGGCTGTTCTGCTGGGCTGGTGGGTTATTCCCACCACTTCAGTACATTTTGCTCCTGACTTACCCTGCTCAGACAGGGAGATAATCCTGCTCCCTAATACTACCACAGAGCCAGATCTTTGTCCCAAAGTTCCTCCAACCCACAGGAGACCATCCAGAGCTCAGCTTCCCTGATGTCTTTCCTCTCTTCATAAAGAAGGTGGAAGGATTTCCAAGAGGAACAACTTGCCCTTCTTCTCCTTCTTATAATGCCTCTCCCCAGGAGCCTGCAAGGCAATTACCAGCACAGGTGATTTTGGTTGTCAAATTCATTAAAATCTTAACAATTTGACTAATTTGCACCAACTGGGCACCAGATCCTTGGTTTCCCCCCACCAGTTTTGATTATCCACCACTGACCTAAGGGCTGGTTCCCAGAGCAAGGTACCCCAGGCTGAGCCCTCCAGCCCCCGTGGCTCCATTGTCTCTGTATTTTCCTTTGTAAAAGAGAATTCTCAGGACCCTTTTTGCACCAGTGGAAAACTCCTCCACCGGCCAGGAAACAAACAGAACAGGATCTGGGTCTCATCCTCTGCTGCATTTTAACATCATCCCAAAGGAAGCAGCGCTGCCTTGGCCACTTCCAGCCAAGGAAAGAAAACCCCCCGAATTTCCCGGTGCTCCTCTGGCTTTGTCTGCGCCGAGGAAACGCTGCCGCTTCCTGGGGACTCTGAGAGGCACAGGTGAGCCCAGGAGAAGAGGGGAAAGCTGGGGAGAGAGGAGCCCCAGAAATCTGGGAGCAGCAAGGAGGGAGAGGTGCCAGAGATGAGCAAAATCTGCCCAGAAATGAGCGCAGCCTTTGCCTTCCCTGCGCAGGAGTCACGGCGGCCGCGCTGGGACGGGCGCCAGTGTTATTGTTGGGCAAGGCTTGTGCAAGTTCCAAGCAGAGTCTCAGAGAAAGGGAAACGAGGGGGAGAGATGGAGGTTTCTTTTTAACAGGGGTGTTGGAAACACGTGGGAGTCGTGAGTGAAGAGTTGGAGCACCTACTCCCAGGGTGAACACCTCTGGACTGGGCAGCCTGGGAATCGCAGGATCACAGAGTAATGCCCAGCTGGATCACTGAGTCCAGCTCCTGGCCTTGCACAGGATTGTCCCAAGAGTCACACCATGGGCCTCAGAGTACTGTCCAAATGCTTCTTGACCTCTGGCAGGCTTGGTGCTGTGACCACGGACCAAACTCAACTGTCCCCCAGTAGCTCCTGAGCTGTTGTGACAAATCCAGGGAACAGCTAAACCAGGCTCCCCACCAGACCTGTCCCCACGTCCCACTGCACACACTGGGTGCAGGATCACAAGGCCACAGTCCTAAATTGCAAATACAGTTCAGTGGAGCAGAGGAGGCTTCCTAAAAGGCCAATCTCCACATCCCCGCTGTGGGAGAGCAAAGGGGCACAGGGAAGCACAGGACCTTTGACTCCCTTTTCATTTGGGAGGGAGGTGTTGACATTTTAAATGCTATGAAGGGGGGATAATTGGCAGTGTCTTGGATTTGTGAAGTCACTGAAAAGCAAAAAAAACCCCTTTTTTGATGCCAGTGGTAACAAGTCAGTATTGGGTTAGAAGTGAGTCAGGCGAGGAGGCCGCGATGGCAGGACAGGGAGCTGGGCACAGTTCCCACAGCCAGCACGCTCCAGAGGGTGTTTCGCAAGGATCAGCTGGACACCGTCCTATCCTTGTGCTGCTGGTGAAGTCATTGTGGCTTTGCACCCCCTCCTTGCCCCCCTCCCATGAGGATGGGGCAGAACAGCTGGAGCTCTGCTCATCAGGCAAAAAAATCAGCGTCTTCCCGCTCGCTGCCTCTCCAGGGCCCCGACACCTCAGGCCTTGGAGGACAGGTTTGCTCTGCCTGGGCTGAGCTCTTCACCTCCTGCCTCGTGCCAAGTGCACACAGAGCTGAGCAGAGGAACTGAGTCAGAGCAGTTTCTCCCTGGAGGATTTTGCTCATGGATGAACATGTGCAAGAAGGTCCTTGTGGTGTAGGAACACCAGATGTGTGCCAAGGAGGGGGGATGGCTTAGGACAAGAAGGAAGCACTTTCTTTTTACCACCTGGTTGTCCCTGGTGTTTTCCATCTATTAGGCACATCACCTCTGAAAAAGAGTTGCTTCTCCCAGGAAATCATGACTGGAGCCCTCACGGACACCTCCGCATCCACACGGCCCTCCACTTCAAACTGCCCCATTTTTTGGCTCAGTTACTCTGAAACCCCCCCGAGCTTATGGGAGGAGACCCAAATCCAACAGTTTTGGGGGCTCTGTCCACTGATCCTACAGCTGGGCCCTCAGGATGGCAGCTGAGCACGGTGGAGATTCACTGCCAGCAATAAACTGTCTCCACTGTTGACCCCATCGTTGCACTGCTGGGTCCAATGGCCCCATGGCTCCTGTGGGCCCCATCCATCACCAGCTTGGGCCCACCCAGCCACCCCCATGGCTGGGAGACACTGGGGAAATGCCATCACCCACTGGGAGGTGCTGGGAGCTGCAGGAGCCTGCTGGTCCCTTCTGGGAGCAGAACACGCAGCAAAACTCCCAAAGAAGTTCAAACCTTGGGGATTATGGAGGGACCTGTAGTTTTGACAAAAGTCCCTGATGTTTTCTTGCTCTGGCAAAACTCTGATCTCAGGCACACTCAGATAAACCTCCAGACATTGCACTGCAAGGAACAGGCTCAGAGGGCACGTGTGGCCTTATCTCCTCCACACACTCAGTGGAATAAATCCATTCCAAAGGTACTTTACACAAACCTGGGCTCACCTCGAGGGAGTTTCTCTTATCAATGACTCTACAGGAGCCTTTTAAGTGACTCGTGTCTTAGGAAAAGGCTCTGAAAGTGGAAACCCCAGGATGCTCTTCCACCAAACCATCCCTCCTCCTGTGCTCAGCTTTCCTGTTCATAAAAGCAGAGTAATTAATACTGAGGGATTTTACAAGGCTCGGGGAACCATCTGTTATTTACTGAGATGGGGAAGTTTAACTTGGAGAACATTTTTATCAAATTGAAATTAAATTGCAGCAATAAGGAAGTTTTCTTCAGGAAAACCCACCAAATTGAAGTTATTCCCAGGTTATTAGCAGGAGCAGATACGTTGTTTTAGCATGGAGATGTGGATGGACAAAGACCAAAGCTCAACCACGGATCCATACATCAGTAAGAACAAAGATATTTGCTGAGGAACTCAGTGTGGAATTTTAGAAAGAAACTTTGGAGGAAAACCATCCCAAAAACGTACTTCTAATTTTTTTTTTTTTCCTTCATCAAAAATAAGGGTTTGATTTTTTACCAACAACAATAATGTTCAAAAAGAACCGGATTAACTCGAAAGCCCCTTCACTTTCACTCCATTTCTTTTGCCTCTCCACAGGGAAATCCTCAATGCACAGCTCCCAAATGTTAATGAACAACAGCCCTTTCTTGGTACCTTTTTAGGGCCTGATTCACCAGGATCATCCATAAATATTCCTTTAAAAACCTTCCTGAGGAGCTCCCGGGGGCCGCGCGAGCAGCCGATGGCCGGAAATGTTGGTTATTCCTCCCTCTCCTCCTTGGAACACTGGTAGCCAGCCTGGAAAAGACCAGATGCGTTAAATGGTGGGAGATTTACAGCCCCAACCCCTCACCTGGGAGCCATAAACCGACAATTTGTTCCCTTTCAAAGGCAGCCCCTGCCCGGTGCGGGACCTTTCAGCAGGGTTTAGAAAGCTGGGCTTAAAAAGCCCGGGATTTTTTAGGAGAACATGGACACAAAGTTCATTTTTCAACCACTGCAACGCCTCAAAGATGAAGAGCAGGGAAGGAAGGCACGATGGGGCCCTTGCAGGAGCCCCTCACTGCCCAAATCCTGCTCGTCTCTCTCTGGCATGGAGATATCCCAACTTAAATTTTCCCTCTTTCAGTGGGAACCCCTTTCCCCTTATCCTGTCACCACAGTTGCTGTTGAAGGGTCCCTCTCTGGCTTCCATGTGGGCCCCTTCAGATCCTGGAAGGTGCTGTGAGGTCTCCACACAACCTTCTCTTCTCCAGGCTGAACAGCCCCAGTTCTCTCATCCTGTCCCCACACGGGGGTTTCTTCACCTCCACAGAGCCCACGAGTGTTTCATTCCAGCCTCAGACTCCAAGGGACCTCAGACTGAAGCCCTGGATCACCCCACCCCCAGGACAGCCCCGTGACCTCCACAGTGTCTCTTTGGCTCCAGTTGCTGAGCTGGGTCCTGCTCTGGAACCCCAGCCCTGGAAACCAAGCAGGGAGTGAAGCAACACTCCCCACGTCACGGCTGAACGAGAGCAGAGTTCTGCATTTATTGCTTAAGTAGTTGGAAGTGATTGTAATGCAGCCAGATTTATTTCTTATATCCAGTGGTGGACTTATTAAACTTCCAGAGGAGCTCTTTAAGCTGTCAGTGAGGCTTTAATTGCTGACTAGAACTACCTGCTTCTAAAAGGCTGCTGTGGAAACAGCCCTCCTTCCACCCATCTCCTCTTCTGCTCAGCAGAAGGTCCTCCAAAGCACAAAGGGTTAAAGCTTTGGGCTGCCCAGCCCAGCCCAGTATCCTCCTCCTCCCCCAGTTTGGAAAAAGTAGAATGGGAAGGATTAGAGAGGAGAGATTTATGGACCAGCCACTCACGGAGCCTCAGTCGCACTTTGGTGATGGGGAACAGCCCCCTCCAACAAAGGGGTGGAAAGCACTGCCCACCAGTAAACTGGCTACTGGGGGGAGCCAAATCCCTCCTTGGATTATTCTGGGCTCTGTGAGTCCTTGGAAAGAGAGGCTGCCCCTTTTTATTGCTGCTTTATTGATAAAGAGCTGGGGAAATCCTCACGGCTGCTCCGTAAATCTTCCTGGGGCAGGAGGAGGCTGCGCAGAGGTTTGGGCTGGAGGGGCCAGGGGGCTTGGCCCAAATCCCCCATCCCAGCCCTGGTGTCTCTGGAGCAGGGAGAGGAGGTCCATGCCCTGAAATCCCTCAGGATGTCCCAAGGAGCTGCAGCAGGAGCCGTGCAGGGAGAGGTGCCCAGCCTTGAGTCACAGCTGGGATGGGTGGGATGGCTCCCCCCAACCCAGGGGCCTTTGAAGCTCTCCCAAGGGCTGGAGAGCAGCACAGGGTGCAGAGATGGATCCTGGAGGTGCAAAGCTGCCTTGCCAAGGTCCCAAAAGGAGCCAATAATGTAACTCTTCTAATACTGCAACTCGTCTTTAACACCTCCAGATAAGGTAACCCCCCAGAGTTCCTGTAACTCACCCAACAAGGACCAATGACCTTTTAGGACTTTTTTTTTCTCCCTTCCATAGTTTTTTTTTTTAGCAGAGGAGGGAGGGTCTAATGGAAAAACAGAAGCACTACATTTAAAATGAGAAATGGCAACTGAAGTCTGCTGGCATTACCCAGCCAACAAGCAGCTGGTGTTGAACATGGGCTCACAGCAAGCTGTGATCCATCAAATCTGGATTTACAGAGGGTGAGAGGAGGGAATAGCTCCCACTTTTGCACAGTTACTTTGCCCACAACACAACACTGTTCCAGGCTGGACATCCAGGGTCTGTGTCCCGTGCAATGAAACACATTTGCTGTCCCACACATCCCTCCTGTTCTCAAACAGCCATGGAACCCTGCTTGCTCCAAGGTGAGGAGCAGAAGGAGGGCACCACCCACCTCCTTCCTCTGTCCAGAGCTCAGCTTCCCAACATCAGCACCTGTTTGGAATGAGCATCCCCCAAAAAGCCCGGAGTGCTCGGACCCAGAGGAGTTGGCTGTGCTTTAGAAAAAGCAAAACTAAACAAACTCTCCTGACTACCAACAAAATCCAACAAAAGACAACACCATCAACAACAACAAAAAAAGGGGTCCTTCCTAATTTCAGCTTCTGGTCATAAAATTTTACTTTCATGTGACAGCATGAAATCTGCACAACCCGAGCAGGGCTTCTTAATAAAAGGCAGAATTGGTGTAATGTCTGAGCCAAGGTGTTTTTATAAGCCAGAAGAAGAGAGACAGAAACACAGAAGGAAAATAATTTTCTTGAATTCCTTCCAGAAAGGAATCTTATTTAGATTTCCTTTAACCAGGCTGAAATTCTCCTTCCTGTTTTAAGGGTTTCCCCCCTTAATAACCATCCCTGTGCATTAATGCACTAATCCAAACCACCCATTTCTTTTTGCATCTGAGCCCCCATGCATTTCAAGAGTTTGAATTTTGACAAACAGAGCAATTTTCAGTGTGAATTTGGCTCCACTTTACCCCAAAACCCCTGGAAGGACCCTACCCTTGGAAGGTGCACTCCTGCATCCAGGATAACTCTCCTCCTCCAACACCCTCGAGGATGGAGGGAAAACACTTCCCTGTGTCCCAATCTGTGAGGTTTGAGAATAATCCCTGCTAAAGGGCCAGAAACAGCTCTGAGCTCGGTGAAAAATCACTTCCAAATGCCCTCTGCCCTGGGGATTTCATAAGGGAAGATGGATCTTTCCATCCTTTTCCTTTCTTCTCCAGTTTTCAACTCTTGACCTCTGCTGTGAACAGAAACCTCCCGGGCGAGAGCCCTCGGCAGAGGAAATGTTTCCTCCAGGCCATTTGTCTTCACTGGTCTGAGCAGCTGAAGAGACTCACGTGGCCCAGAGATGCTTTTCCCACCCCTGCCCATGCTGCCCCCTCCTCGGGAGGGTGGGATTTGTGGCTCCATTAGCAGGGATGCTTCTGGCCATCCCTCCCCTGGCCCTTGGCCACTGGGAAAAGCAGAGTCAGAGTAGCTTTGAGGCCACTTTGGGGCAGATTTGCAGCCCGAGACATAGAGGGGATGATCTGTGTATGAAATAAGAGGTGATGGTGTTTACCTGGGCATGAAGGACCAGTTGGGAAGGATGTTGTTGGGCTCTGCCTCCCAGATGCCTCAGGTCCCAGGAGAGCTGCTCTGGGTAACTCATGGACACCCCAGTTCAAAGCTCTCAGGTCAGAGTGTGGCACCAGCCACAAATTCCAGACATGGATTTCAAATCCCTCCAAACCCCGTGATTCCCAGCTCCAGGTTCAAGGGCAACGTATTGCCACAGGATGTTCTTGCTTCCAGCATGGAATCTTAGAATCCCAGAATGGTTTGGGTTGGAAAGGACCTTAAAAACCATCTCCTTCCAACCCCCCTGCCATGAGAAGGGTCACCTGCCACGAGAGCAGGTTCTCAGCATCCCCTCATGGTCACTGGAAACCACCACAGCAATGGACCCAACAGGGAAAGGGTGCTGGGCTTTGAAGCACCCAAATTTTTAGGAGATGATCCAGGCTGGAGGATTGGGAACCAGTGCCTGAAGGCTTCAGGATGAAGAAGTTTTTGCTTACCACACTATTTATAATTAGTGTGGAAATAGCTAAAACAGGAGGGTCTTTGTGGCATCTCAGAGAGACCCAAACACACATTTTCCTGGATGTTGTCCCTTCTCCAGGCACAGAGCAAGGCTGGAGTGGGAATGAAGGGGAGGATTGAGAAGGGGGATGCCCAGATGTGTCCCCACAGCCTTTCCCATCTCTTGGTCTGAACACGGGGCCCTGATTTCTGTTTTCACAGAGTCTCAAGCCACAGACAGAGATCTCTCCCCAGTGTCTGCCAGAGCCATTCCATGCAGGCAGCCCAGGCATTTCACATGGCAAATGGGAAGTGACTGAACTCCAGGAGAGCCTTTTAGCAGCAGCTGGTGACCTGTGGAGGGACATCCTGGCTGCATTTGTTCCACAGCCACACCCCAGAGATGATGGGATAGGCAGGGGGAAGCCCAGATGTGAGCACAGCCATCAGGATGGATCACACCTGGGCACAGGGCTCAGGCACCTTTGGCTCTTGGGAACACACAGAGTGTGACTTCCAGGCTGGATGTGCAGAGGAAGAGGCTGGAGGCAGCAGTTCCCACCCTCACCCCAAATTCCCTTCCTGGGAAGAGGGGGGTGAGGCTGGACCACATCCTTCAGTCTGGCACTGGGGCCAACATCTCCTGTCCCTCCTCAACTGCAAGAGAAGCTGAAATGTTGCAAGGTTTTCTCCCTCCACAGGCAGAAAAAGAGGCTTCAGATGCAGATTTAGGGAAGGAGAGAGGCAGAACCTGAAGATCCCGCTGGATTTCAGTGCCACAGCTTCTATCTTGGACTTCACCATCTGTTTAAAGGGGAGATTTAAGTCCCAGGTTTCCAAGTTGGGCCTGTCTCCTTAGAAAAATAAAATTCAAGGCAAGAATTTTTATAGGACAATTTGTTGCTCACCATGAAGGCCTGAGAAAGCCAAGCAGCCCAGGCCACAGCTCTGCTGGGGAGAAGGATCCGGCAGCGTCCCACCAGCCCTCTCCCTGTTCCAGCAACGTCTCCCTTCGGTTTCCAGCAGCCTGTGATCCAGGGAAAACACAACACCAGCCCCTGTTATTCCTTATGGAGGCAGCAAGAGGGCTGGAGAAGGGAGGCTGCATCCAAAGCACAATCTGAGCTGCAAACGCCATCCAAGCTCCGTGGCGCTGGATGAAACAAAGCCCACACAAAGGGAGTCCAAGGCTGAAATATGGATTTCTCGGGGTAGGAACAGAACTGTCTGTGTTTGCCTTGGAGCTGGGGGGAGGAGGCCAAAGGGTTTCATCTCAGCAGGTCTTGCTTTTCAGCACACAGACGTGGAGCAATTGAAAGGCCTCCTGCCAGGAGGTGTCGGCAGCCGGAGCCGCCCTCTGTCCGAGCTGCTGGAAGGATTCCCCCTCCAGCCCCCTGCCCATGGACAGGTGGGTGCTCACACCCCTCCTGCCCTTCCACAGATGTTTGCTGCAAGAAAAGGCCAACAAGGCAGCAAATCAGCCATTCCATGAGCTTTACCCAGTCTTTGCCCTGCTGTCCTCACCCTGGGCCATGCCAGACCTCCTGGTGTGTCCTCGCTCCCCCGAGCCGGGGGCTTTGCACCAGAGGGGATTCGTGGGATTTGTTCTGCTGGGCTGGAAAACACCAGAGCTGGAGAGCAAACAGCCATAGGAGCACACTGACATGTCCTGGAGTGATCCTTGGGCCAGGAGTTCATCTGACAGGTCCCTTCCAACTCAGCATATTCCATGATTCTGTGAACCAAGAGCTGCTGATTTACGTCCTCATAAAGACACAAAACAAACCCAAAGAAGAGCTGGGCCTTCACTCACGGTGGAAGTTGGCGTGGACATCATAACAAAGATGAAATGTGCCTATGAAAAAAAAAAATCATTTTTTTTCCAAATGGTTTCCAGGTTGGGAATGCAGTGATGCTACCCCATGCCAGCACGGCCATGGGATCACTCGTCTGCTGAAGAGGTTGTGGACTCACCACCCCTGGAAGTGTCCAAGGCCAGGTTGGACAGGGCTTGGAGCAACCTGGGCTAGTGGAAGGTGTCCCTGCCCATGGCAGGGGGTGGCACTGGGTGGTCTTTAAGGTCCCTTCTAACCTAAACCATTGCAGGATTCCATGAAGAGGCAGCATCGGGAATGTTGGTCATTCCAATGTGCTGCAGGGTGGGATCAACCCACCGTGGTTGGGACCCTCCCCCCAGCCCGTGTGACCATCTCTCCTGTGCAGAAAGTCGGTGTTTGACAGTTGTGGAGGGCACAAACAGCCCAGGAACGACGTTAAGTGCAGGAGCAGGTGGGGGATGTCTCCCAGCTGATCTGTTCCTCCTGAGGGGGGACAGACCTGCTCCAGCATCTCCTCTCCGGTGGTTTGGAGCAGCCTGTTGCCCACCTTTGTTGCTGTTCATCTCCCTTGAGAAGTCAGCACCCCCTTCCTCCCTGGGCATGTTGCCTCCAGTACCACCCAGGGGTTCCCTCATGCTCCAACGCTGGAAATATGGTTTTAATCTTGTGTCCACAAATCATTCTGTCCAGAGCAGCTGGGAATAGGCCCAAAATTCCCAGGTTCAGAAAAGCCTACACAGTGCTGATGCCTTCAGCTCATCTCATGAAGGGGGTCACCAAAGGGCAGTGGCCACCACTGGGCACAACCTGCCCTCCAGGGAAGCAAGGATGGGATTCAGGACCCTAAAGTGAGATATCTGGAGCTGTGTGAGATGCTCTGGGGTCTCCATGGGGCTGCCAGGAGCTACAGGATGGCTGAGCCTGCTGGAAGAGCAGCTGGAGCCCTCTCTGATGACATCTGCACCTTGGACACGTCTTCCCTCTGTGAGGAAGACCATGGGACAGTCCTCGCTGCTCCTCAGGAGCAGGGGGAGCCCCAGGGGCAATGCTGCTGGACAGAGGTGACACATGTGACCTGCTGTGGCAGCACAAATCACCTAAAGCTGCCTAAAAAGAAATGTCATGTCAAAACAACCACGTCAACGTGCATTTTTACAGCCCTCCTCAGATTTGTGTCATGGATTCCCCCCCTGGAGTCACACTGGGCTCTGACAGACACAGGATACGGCTCCTGACAGATTGGTTGTTTAAAAGGTATCCTGTTCTCCAGCTCCAGTAATTTGGGAAGCTCATTCACAGCCTTGAGGGCTGTTAGCCAGCAATTCTCTGAGTCTGCAGAGTCTGCAGCCAGTTGGGGTTGCCTGTCCCTGAACATCCATCACTGTCACACCTCACTCCTGCTCCCATTCCCAAATAACAAGTGATTATAACACTGGAGCAGAGCAAGTCCCCCCAGCTGTACATCAGGACAGACCCCCAGCAAAGAAACTGGTTGGGATCACTTTTTTTCCTGGTTTCACAATGGATTTTAGATTTTAGAGCATGGGTTGGGTTCAGGACAAGAGCTCCATGAGGATCAACACCCCATCTCTGCTGCCCAGGCTTTCCCATTCACCCTGTTCTTCCCATCATCTCCTTGACAAGATTTTCTAGCAAAAAAAAGTTAAAACAATTAAAAAGTCACAGAAAAGACATTTACCTGTGGCACCATTTGGGAGCACAAAGCCCGTCATGGAATCATGGAATGGTTTGGGTGGGAAGAGACCTTAAAGCCCACCCAGTGCCACCCCTGCCATGGGCAGGGACACCTTCCACCAGCCCAGGTTACTCCAAGCCCTGTCCAACCTGGTCTTGGACACTTCCAGGGATCCAGGGGCAGCCACAGCTTCTCTGGGCACCCTGTGCCAGGGCCTCCCCACCCTCCCAGGGAACAATGTCTTCCTAAAATCCAGTCTAAATCTTCTCTCTGCCTGTGTGAGGCTGTTCCTCCTCCTCCTGTGACTCCATGCCCGTGTAAACAGTCTCTCTCCATCTTTCTTGCAGGCTCCCTTCACCTGGACATTCGAAGGGGAAAAAATATTCCCAGATTGGAGGCTTTGCCTCTTCCCAGGGTTGTTCCTTTGTCTCTGGCATTCGGAGACAAAACGGGAAAAGCAGCTGCTCGGCCGCGGGGTCTTCGCCTCAGCAGCAAGAGGAGTTTTCACCTGATGCTGGAAACAATGCCATCCATAGAAGGCCACATTGTTACCTTGCCATTTGGAAGCAATTACCTGCATGTTATGTAAAACTTTTATTAAACGACTGGAGAAATCCAGTAATGTGTTAATCACTGGGTGAGTGACATCTGCTCAGTGCCAGGATCCCGGAGCGGCGGGACGAGGGTTCAGCAGTTCAGAGTGATTACCAAAACATATTGCTCCTTTTCTCGTCCTCCTACGTGTTAATTTTTCAGATTTATTATCTCAGGCTCCTGCCTCTCGTGTTTTCCCTGCATGTCAACATCTGTTACACCTCTGCATTTCACAGCCCTTGAGGCTTTGCCCCACCTCTGGCACTCGGAGGAGAGACCTGGCCAGTGCTAAGGCAGGGCTTGTGCAATTTTCTAAACTTAATCCAAAGCACAATTACCAGGGAAGTCTGGCTCGTGGAGGCATTTCTGGCATCAAAAAGGGAGCGGTGGATGGACTCAGACCTAAGGAAACCAGGCAGGTTTAGGGTCAAACTTGGCTGTTAGGATGAGACTTGGTAAGTCTGGGGGTGCTGTGAGGCTGCTGCTCCTTGAGAAACATGTGGTGGGTGGAAATGTGTCATGGAGAGATGTTTGGTTCATTCCCACTCCTTCAGTTTGCTCATGCAAGCCTGGAGTAATCCCAATCAAACAACAAGCCCTAAAATCCTCTGGGGATGCTCATCTTCAAAATCACAGAATCCTGCAATGGTTTGGGTTGGAAGGGACCTTAGAAACCACCCAGTGCCACCCCCTGCCATGGGCAGGGACACCTTCCACCAGCCCAGGTTGCTCCAAGCCCTGTCCAACCTGGCCTTGGACACTTCCAGGGATCCAGAGGCAGCCACAGCTTCTCTGGGCAACCTATGCCAGGGCCTCCCCTTCCTCACAGGGAAGGATTTCTTAGATATATAGAACTTAAATTCCCCCTCTTTCAGCTTAAAGCAATTCCCCTTCTCCTGTCACTCCAGACCTTGTCCCAAGTCCCTCTCCAGCTCTCCTGGAGCCCCTTTAGGCACTGGAAGTTGCTCTAAGGTCTCCCTGGAGCCTTCTGGAGCAATGCAGAGCAGGAAAGACAGGATGTTCTGCACAAGCCATATATTGCAGTCAAGGGGCTCTGCTCATGTGTCCAGTGCAGAAACATCCCTGGAGATCCCAGACCAGGCTGGACCTCGGGCAAAGCTGGGTGATTGGGCACTTCCCAAAAAACCTCAGCAGCTGTTTGGGGCAGGATTCATCCCACTGGCTCCTCCTCCACTGGGGGCAAGCTGGGGTTCCTCTGGCTTCTGAGGAGAATGTGCTGAGCCTGGGGCTGGAGGGAGGGAACATCCTCGGAGTGCTGGGATTCCTCTGGCTCTGCAGGTGGATGTTCCCACCCTCTCCCCACGATGGAGGCTCCTGTACAGGTGCTTTCCTTTGTGGGGGAAAGCCATGGCCCTGAGCTCATTGCCCCACATCCCAGGGATCAGCCCCACATCCCAGGGATCAGCCCCACCCCCCAGGGATCAGTCCCATATCCCAGGGATCAGCCCCACATCCCAGGGATCAGCCCCACACCCCAGGGATCAGTCCCATATCCCAGGGATCAGCCTCACATCCCAGAGATCAGCCCTGGTGCTGCCAGATGGGCACAGACAGGCAGCTGCCCAGCAGCCACCAAAACCTGTCCTGAAGCCTTTGGGAGAATCCCTCTGGCTTAAATCATGCACTGGCCTGTGCATATTCAATACCCTGTATCTATTACATCCCCTGTACATATTGAATACCCTGTGAATATTAAATACCCTGTGAATATTAAATACCCTGTATACACTGAATACCCTGCACATATGCAGTGCCTGCAGCAGGACACTGGCTGTGGGTGGTGGCTGCAGGATATGTTTGGGAGCAGTGGGAAGCACAGCCATGGCACAGAATTTCACCCCAACCTGACCTACTGGAAAAGCCTTTTACAGGTAATTTCCAGGTGCTTCCCTGGATCATATTCCCAACAAACTCCCGTTACAGACGAGCCTTCTGCTCCCGACCATCAAACCCTGCTCCTAATTTATGCTTTTTTTTCTTATTTTCTTCCTTCACCCGTGGTCTGTTCCCCTTCCCCGATAAAAATTACAGCTTCCATTTATCATTTTTTCCAAGGGTTGCTATAAATCCACCTTGTCCCATCCTTCCCACTTCACCAGCTCTCTGTCCACCTCCCCCTGGGGGCCGTGTTACTGCTGTCACCTCACACATCCCCTTCCCACAGCCTTTTTGGAGAGGGGGGGAAAAAGTAAACAATCAAATTAGCCCCAAATCCTGAAATCTTTCCAGGCCATCTCCAAACCTGTGGTGTGGTTGGTGTTCCACACAAATAAAACTTGTGGGTTTTAATGGTGGAACTTCCTCACCCATTTTCTTTTTTTTTTTTTAATTCCCAAATAAAATGTTTTCATTTTAATTGAAAATAAATTATTTGAAAGTAATCAGCAGCAGCAGCTTGGAGAATGACACTCCCTACCCCCAGAGCCCATGGNAAAATGTTTTCATTTTAATTGAAAATAAATTATTTGAAAGTAATCAGCAGCAGCTTGGAGAGTGACACTCCCTGCCCCCAGAGCCCATGGGACCAGGTCACTTTAGGAGGCTCCTGCCTGTTATCTCCCAAGCCATTTCCAGATTTAACTCCCTGAAGGTTTGAGCCATTGAACCATTCCCACTCTCCAAAAACAGCTGATGGAAACAAAAGACTTTTCTGCTTGTTGTGTTCTGTCAGCAAATCCTCCTTTTTCTCCATCCCAGAGCACAACTTCTCAATTTTTTCCATGAACAGAAGAAAAAAGTCAAGTATAGAGTGGTCAGTACCTGGCATGGGAGTTTGCAGGACTGGTTTCAGGAGGAAAACAAGGAATTTTTGCTGAATCCTGGAGTGGTTTGGGTTGGAAGGGACCTTAAAGCTCATCTCATTCCACCCCTCTGCCATGGGCAGGGACACCTTCCACTGGACCAGGCTGCTCATGGTGAGCTCTTCCAGGCCTGAACACAAGGAGAGAAGACAGTTAATGCCAACATCAAAACAAGACCAATGGAGAGGAGTTTTTGGCAGGATCTACTTTAGCCTTTCTTTTTAAGCCCAGCATTTAAAGATGCTGCTGTGTCTTAAACACGATTTTAAAGCACTGAGCTCTGGCCACAGTTCCACCCCACAAATGTGTGACCTTGGATGACACCGATCTGCCAAAAAAGAGCAGGAGGGGGGAAAAAAAGAGGTGTTGCTGATATTTATTTATTTTATGCTCTGATTCCTCATCCATCATCAGGTAAATTTGCTCTTGGCAGCACCAGCAACTTCCTCAAAGGCAGCCAAGGTGACCACTAAAATTAGCATCAAATCCCCAGAACACTTTACATCACGTACACGTTATTTTTCACTGGACATAAATTGCGAGGTGTTTGGCTTTTGTTTTGAATCCCCACGGGGTCGGGTTGCTCCGGGCATCGCTCCGAGCCGGGGACGGAACCGACTCCAAATGTGGAAGTGAAAGGTTTTATTTCGCTGGAGAAACGTTCTCAGTCCTCCCCAAGATGACAAAAACGTCTGCAGAACCAGCGCTGCCCGAGACCTCAGACAGTAAAACTCAATTTTCATCCTCTCTCATAAATTTTTTTGCTTAATGAAAAGTCCTGGAGGAGCCCATTTCCCTGTCAGAGCCAAGGAAAATAAACGTGTGCGTGGTTAAACCGCGCCGGGAACGGGAACGACCCTTCCCTGTCCTGGAGCTGTTCAACAGCTGCATCCACAGCCCTGCTGGATCCTCCTGCCTCCCTCAGCCCCAGCCTCGGGAGCAGAGGATGCTCTGGCAAAGGGAGATTTTTCACCACAGGATCACTGAGGTTGGAAAAGCCCTCCAGGATCACTGAGTTCACCCCGTGCCCGATGTCCCCCAGCCCAGAGCTCTGAGTGCCACGTCCAGGCCTTCCTTGGACACCTCCAGGGCTTGGACACCACCAGCCCAGCCTGAGCTGGGCTTTTCCAACCTAGATGATTCTGGAATTCTCATCCCAAGGCAAGACTTGGAGCAGAGAAGTGAATCTGTGCTGGGAGGAGTAATTAATGAAGTGTTCATAAAGAAGTAGCATCATCCAGGGATGCCCCAGCTCACCTGGGCAGGGTCTGAGGAGCCGTGAGACTGGAGATATGGAGGGCAGGGAATGGGGCTCCTGATGTGCCTGAGCCTGGAGAAGGGCACCCAGGATCCTCCATGACAGGATCCAGTGCCCACAGACCTCGTCCTCCTCATCCTCCTTGTCCTCTGAGGGAGCTGCAAAAATAAAAGTGGGGGGAACAAAAAAACCATCAGCAATGGGAAGGTGGAAATTCCCTGCAGGGGTAACACTGACTGTCCCAACATCCCCAGGGTCACCCAGGATGGAGGGTTCAGGTAGAAACACGGAGCCACTGTGGTTTGAAGAGTCCAACCTTAAACCTAAAAAATGTCAGCATGCCAATTAGCTAATGAGCTCATTAATTATTGCTAAAGGGGGGCTGGGCAGGGGCTGCACTAGAGGGCACTGTCGCCTGCAGATCCTCACAGGGAGGACACAGAGAATTTTTAAAGATGTTATGAGAACCCACCTCTGCATCCTGACCTTTGGAGTGAGTGGCTGGGCCACTGCTTTGTAAAAAAATCACATATATATATATATATTTGAAATATGTATGTTTGAAATATATATATTTAACCCCCCATATATATACTACATAAGATATTCAATATATATCTCCTAATATATATTTAACATCATATAATATATTTAAAAAGTAATCTGCTCAGGCTGCTGAGAGATGCTGTGGGAGATCTGTGGGTGCAACAACCAAACCTCTGCTCCCTGAATGTTGCAACAACATGTTTTTTTAACATGTTTCAGCCCACTCAGTCTTGTGCAGGGTCCAAAAGTAGCCAAGGAATTTCCTGGGCTGGAGAGGGTCAGCCCTTTGGAGGGTGCAGCCAGAGCTGTGTGTCTGGATTCCTCCTTTACAGGTGGGATTTGTTTGGGATTGTGCATCAGAGTGGCAATGAGAGGGGAGGGATGCACATGGAAAAGTCATGGAATGTGTGCTCACGGGCAAAAAAATTGCTTGTTAAAGAAAATAAATGAAGAACAAGGCAATTTTCCCCCTGCAGCACATCCCTGGGGGGCTGGGAGCGGGGGCTGTGGTGGGAGCAGCCAGGACTGGACAGGAGCAGCTCTGATTTCCACGGATGAAGCTGCAGGGACACAGCCAGGACAGAAATTCCCCATCTGGAGCTCAGCCAGGACCGGCTCCGGCTGCCACCAGGCTCCAAGCAGGGGCTGGTCGGGATCTGGGGTCACACCAGACCTGTTTGCAGAGGGAAAGATCAAAGGCCTTGTGGACTCCTAGGAAATCCCTGGTAGCAGCAGCTCTGGGGCCTGGAGTCAAATCAATCCCAGACTGAGACTGACCATTAGCGGAGATATTTAGGGGAAAAAAGGGGGAATATTTCATTTGTCTCCTGCAAACGGCGATTCCCGAGTTCCCAGAGCTGTCGGTGAGGCTGGAGAGGGTCCGTGGGCTGAGACATTCCTGAGTGACCTCGCTCCTCTCTCCCACCCCCGTCCCCAGAATCAGCCATAAAGGCCAAAAGGATGGAAAAATTCCTGATTTGGGTCACGACACATCCCATCTCACCTGAGCTGCACCTCTGGAGTGTGGGGACACCGGGAACAGCTGCAGCTCAGGCTGCTCTGGATCCGAGGTCTCCCAGCAGAGCTCGTGCTGTGGGTGAGGACCTGATCCCACACGGACCCTGTGGTGGAGCATCCCTCAGGAGACCACAGCTACCCACACACTGCACACCCCCACTGCTGGAGCCAATCCCAAACTTCCCAGTGTTTGCTCTGATTAAGTGACCACAGGCAATGAACTTCCCACCCACCTGGAGATTCCTTCAGAAATGCTGTCGTCGGGGTGTGGAGGGTGATTTCAGCAGGAGGAGCTGAGGAGCGCAGGCAGAAGGAGGTGTAAGGTTTCCATGGAAGCCACGTGTTCCATGGTTTGAGACCCAGCAAAACTGGGAGAACCAGCTTTTTGGGAAGGGGACCCCCAACATGGCCCCGTCAGCCTGGTGCACCTCCCCACCCCCAGCCAGCAGATCTTATCTCCCAGAGATTTATTTCCAGTCCTCTTTTCAAGACATGATGTCAGGATTCTAATAACCTGACTAAGGCAAGCCCTGGATGGAATTACCATTGTGTTTATCAATTTCCTTCTTCTTTTCTCTTCTTGTCTCGATTAATCATGGAACAGCCCGATGGAAAAGTCCTGTTAGGTCGAGCTGCCTCCCAGCCAAGGCAGGCCTGGTCCTTCATCCCCCATCTTCTGTTTCATCCAGGCTATTTTTAAAAACTCCCCAGTGACGAGACTTCTTGAATCACAGGAGCGAGAAATGGAAAAGACCTATTAGCTCATGCAGTCTGTCTGCTGGCCAGAGCAGCCTGGGCCCTGCAGCCCAGTTTTTCCTGGTTTAGCTTCCACTTTTGGTTCCCTCGGGAGATTATCCTGCTGGCAAACACAGCTCATGCTCAGGTTTGGGCTTGAGGTCATGTTGGGAAGGAAAAGTGTCCAGCACTGGCCTCAGCTGGCTGAGGGGTTTAAGGCTGGTCTGTGGGATGGGGTCAGGGCCAGTGGGTGGGCACTGCCCTGCTCAGACCCTGGGGTGCTGCTCCGTGGGCATCCCTGGGAAGGGACCTGTCCTGCTCCAAAATCCTGCGGCTTTCCCTGAGCTGACACTCTGCTGGCTCTGGGGCTCATGAGCAAGATGGGCAGAGCAGCTTTGGACAGGCTAATTAGCTCTGCAGCACCACTGTTAATTGGGTTTTAGGCAGAAATGGCACAGATTTCCTGCAAACATCCCTTCATCCTGAGAGCCTCCTGCACCTCCACATGGTGCTCACCTGCAACCCCCCAGCTGTGCTTCCCCCAGGACGATCCCTGAGCACCATGGGGGGAGCTTGGATGGTGCTGGGGGCTCCCATGGGTGCTGGGGGTTCCCACGGGTGCCAGGGGCTCCTGTGGGTGCCAGGTGCCCGTGACCTGCCCACCTAAAATACTCAAACCACGAGGTGCCCTCGATCCCTCGTGTTTCTGGGCTCTGCCCCAGCCTTATCTGCCTCGAGTAATCACAGATAATTGGTGGCTCCCCAGTGCACTGATCTAATAGCAGCACGAATAAAGTTATTTTGAACAGTTGTTCATGAGTTCATCTCCTGGAAAGCCTCAGCCCCAGCTGTTGCTGTGCTTTTGATTAAAAAAAAAAAAAGAAAAAAAAATATATTAAACTCAAACTGGGGATTATCGGGGCTAAGCACGTCTCAGCCCTCCCTCCTCCCCGTGTCAGGTGCCCGGGCGGGCTATAAACCCCTCTTTGTGTGCGGCTCCCTCGCCCCTTTCTCCCGGAGCTGGCAGCGGCCCCGCCGGGATTTGGCAGCTCTCCGGGATGCCAGCGCGGGGTGCTGGCACTGCCGCCGGTCCGCGGGTGCCCGGGCCCTCCTGGCAGCGGCTTCAGCATCCAAATGGTCGCCCAGGCCTCCGGCCAAGTCCATTTGTTAATGGTCAAGCTATGGGGAGCTGTTCGGGGAGCAGTAAATTGGATTAGGCACGAGAGAGAGGCAGGGAGGCAGGGTGGGATGGGGAGGAACCGTGCGGGCCTCCAGCCCGGAGAGGTGGAGGTGGCACTGAGGGAGCCTGGGGACAGTGTGACGGTGAGGGACCCGCAGCAAACACGAGCACAAACGTGTCCCCAAAGCCCCAAAGTGGGGGTGTCCCCTCCGGGGCGACTGCATCACCCACACAGCCGGGCAAGAGGGGTGGCCCTGGAGCCAGGGACCCGCAGCCCATCCCTGCAATAACCCCCTGGCAGGGACGTGCGGGTCACCCCGCACAGGTGCCCGGGGACCCTCCCAGGACACCTTCCCGGCTCCAGCTCCTCCTCCCAGCCGGCCACTGCACCCCGGGATCAGCCTTGTCCCTCCAGCTCCCACCCTCTGCAGGATCCAGCCTCTGCTTTTCAACCATCCCAATCTCCGTCCTGATCTCTCCGAGACGGCAGGAGAGCGTAGGATGGGAATGTCCCCTCTCCCCTCTGCAGAGGTGGCCACGGGACCCCGGGACGAGCGCGGAGCCAGGCGTGGGAGCTCAGCTCATCCAAGGGATCAGCGCCGGAGCAGCTCGTCTGGCTCCTGTGCCAGAGCAGGGATGAGTTCAGCTCCCACCTCCTGCTCCAGGCTTTGGCCAGGACAACCTGTGCTCTGGCAAGGGGGGGTTCAGGACGGGTGGGAGATGGTGCTTTGCCCCCCTCTCCCCAACGTCCCCGTGCCCAGGGCAGCTGTCGGGATGGGGGGACAGCGGTGCCACGGCCTCCCCCACCACCAGCATCTGGGTGCACTTGGTCTGATCCCAGCACAAAATCCAGCTGGACACACGTCCCAGCAGCTGGACAGACACAGACACAGGATTGGGAGGGGGTGGGGGGGGGGGGTTCACCCCCTTCCCACATCAGCTGGGCTCTGTCTGACTGCAAAATCCCGCGCCCAGACCCCTCTGGAAGGGCTGCAGAAATTCCTGCTGAGGCAGAACAAGCAGAGAGGGCCTGTCCTGCACATTTGGGATGTTCTTGCTGAGCTGGGATAATTAGAGAGAGGACACGGACAATAAGGAAGAGTTTCACACTTAACTTCCCTTGTCCAATCAATTAGGTAAGAACAGAGTTATTCCATACATCCACCCGAGGAGGTCCCTCCTCCTCCTGGATAACGACAATTTTAAAAGCAGAGCAATAAACTCGCACCAATAGCTGTCCAAAGACTGGGAAAACTTGGGAGCAATGCAGTGAAAAAGGGAAAAGGGATCAAAAAGCAGAAAAAAAATGCTTGATAATACCAAATCCTCAACACATGCAAGGCTGAACACGCAGAATATTGCCTTAAACTATAGGGTTGAAGACAAGGAGATGGGCAGCTGGTCATCATAGTACCAATTAAAATATTAATTCACAATCTCTGAGCCTTCTTCTCTAATTCTCTTCCCTGTTTCTAAACTCAAGACACTGTACCAAAGCAGTGCAGGTTTCTGGAAGCCAGTTCCACCCAGATCCCCCCCTCTCCTGGCTTTCTCCCCATGGCTCTTATTTTCCTTTTCAGCATCAGCATCTAAACATCTGGGTCGTGGTGGAGCTTAGAGCTGGAAGCGACACAATATAGTGAGAAAGGATGTTTTTGTGCTATTTCCAACCTTCCCAGAACAGAGACCTTCAGAAAGCCCTTCACAAAGGCTGCTTTCTTCCTCCAGCTACTTTGAAAAGCTGGGTGAGATCCTCAGTTATCTGCCTAGACCAGGGTTGTACAAGACAGAGACGATCAAAAAGGAGGGGGAAGGGGTGACAGAAACCATGGCCAAGTGTTTTTTTGGTGGTTTTGTTTGGTTTCTTTTTAGCTTCTTTTGGTTAAAACTGGAGTTTTGGAGCAGCTCCAGCCTCCTCTGTGCTGGGGGATGATGGGGGATCTGAATGATTTAGTAAAGATCCTCAATGATGTTAAAATTCTGCTTTTTCCTCATATTAAAATTTCTCTTTTTTTGGATGAAATGTTGAATCACAGTAAATTTGGGGGGGGGTTAAAGAAGCTTCACTGCTCAGCACACCCTGGGCTCAGCTGGTTGGTAAAACCAGTCCCTCTGAGCATCCCTTCCCAGCAGCCAAAATCCTTGGGCGGGCTCAGGGGGCACCAAGGCTGGTTTGGGAACGGGGCAAACTGTCCCAGTTTCCCTCCTCCATCCTGAACTACTCTCTGGAGAGAGGAAGGGTCTCCTTGAACTCTGCCCCCAAGGGTGAGGGTGACGCTCAGCTCGGTCCCTCCTCCCACCCATTTGGGTGCTCCTGCGCCTGCAGGACAGACCCAACGCCCACACCAAAACTGGTGGGAGTCCTGCTCCTTCCTCTGGTCCCACCCTGGGTGCAGAGGTTGCTCTGGCTGCTCCGAGGAGCTCACTTGGAGCCCGCAGGATGGGGCTGCCAGCGGGAGCGGCGCTGCCAAGCGCGACGCGCTGCGGTTCCTTCAGAGGTGGAGTCTGTCTGCCCAGCCCTGGCTGGGGCCCAGCTATGGCCCTGTGATCTCCACTGACGCTTCACCTCCTTCCACACATCCCCACAGCTAATCCCCAGCTGCCCAGGGCCAGGCCTCCATTTTCCAGCTAAGCCCCAGTTTGGGAACTGGATCCCCTTTGCCTCCCCCCAGCCCGGGCGGGAACAGTTGTGCACAGCAGGTTGTTCCCAGAGGGGAAGTTCCTGGCCTGATCTCTTCCCCCCATTTTTGCTCCTGCTTTGCACACCAGAACCAGAGCAGAGCTGAACAGCAAAGTCCTCCCACCTCCAGCCCTCATCCATCCCCACTGGACTCTGGGTCAGTCCCTCAGTCCTTGCAGACTCCACATTCTCCCACAGCACTGGGAAGGCTCCCAGCTGCATCCCCTCTGCTCCCTCTCCCACCTCATTCTCCCTTTTTGGGGTATAATCCCCTGTCAGGAATGCTTGGAAACACCAGGTGTTGTTGCCATACAAAGCTGCATCCCAGAGCTGCTCGAAGCATCACCCAAACAGCAGGAGCAGGGACAAGGAGAAAGGGATAACATGGATAAAGCCCCTCTGGAGGAGCTTCTTATGGTTCCTGACAGTGGAACCCGTGTGCAGAACCAGACAAGCCTCCCCATGGCACCCCAGCCCCTGCCAGAGCCATGGGACAGTCCCTGAGAGTGCAGGACCCCACAGCACCTCTGGCACATCCCTGGAGAAGAGAACAGGGATTCAGAGAACATAAGTGGGGCAGTTTTGACCCTATTTGGCAGAAGAAAGCACCACCCCCACTCCCTGCCAGGGGTCCCTGCCCACAGCAAGCCCAGGTACCAAGTGGGCAAGGACATGGAGAAACCCCAGCCCAGCCCCACAGCAGCCTGAGCACACGAGGTTCCCACTTCCCAGGTGCTGGAAAACCAGGCACCATGGCTTTTGCAGCACAGCCCTTCCTGCAGGCAGCCCCAGAACATATTTTATCACACACATAATCTCACAGAAAAGAAAAAAACACATCCCCTCGTCTCCGAGATTCCCAGACAGTACACTCAGCATCCTCATGCTACTGATGTCATCCTGGAGGAAGGTCCCTTGGGCCCAGCCTTGCTAAGCCAGAGCTGCTCTGAGCCCTCGCCCGCCCACAGAGCTGGGCAGCCCCCACGAGCCCCTCAGTGCTGACCCCCCTGGAACAGCCCAGGCACGTTTTATGGACCCCTTTATACACTTGCTGAGTGTCTAAATTCCCTCTGCACCCACGGGGAACATTAATAGCTCAGCAAAGCTCTGCTAATACTGCTTTCTGTCCTCTGTGTTCAGCTGCAATAAAAATTAGCCAGGAATAAAAATGACATCATAATAAATAGGAATAAACCCAACACAGAGGATTCCTGAGGTAACTCTGCTGAGCAGGTGCCACCTCCAGCCCCACAAACTTCATCTGAGAGCAACTGCAAGGCCAAGGCTGAGCTGAGGTGGAGCAGGTGGAAGGCAAGATAAGGTGGTGGCCAGAGGCCAAGGTGAATATTTGACCCAAATTGCTTCATCTCCAGCTGGTTGAGTGATTCAGTGCATCCAGCCCCATCCCTGGCCTGGCTCCGTGCTCGGGACGTGTCTCCAGAGAGATGGAGTTCCTTTGTTTTGTTTGTGTGAGAGCCTTGGAGATCCAGGGAACTGTGACACCCCAGGGAATGTTGGCCTCTGCTCCTGGAGGAGATGCACACGGTGAAGAAATCTTCCCTAATATCCAACCTAAGCTTCTCCTGGTGCAACTGGAGAGGAGGTTGCAACAACCAGAGGAGCTGTGGATCGAGCAGAGAAGCTGACGGGGAGGTGGGCAGAGTAGTGACCCTCAACATCCCTGTGGGAGCACCATCCTGACCCCAGCTCCATCTCAGTTATTTTTTGGGATACACACAGGAATCCTGGAGGGCTCAGCCACCCCTGGCAGGGCACAGCTGGCAAAGTGACATGAAAAAATGCTGAAAATGAAAATGCAACAAAATTCTACACAGTTGCCTGTCCCTTCCCATTGGGGTCCTGGTCAACTAAATTGTTACTGAATAAGGCAAACTGTGTCAAAAATGTGCTTTAATGAAGTGCAGCAGGGGCTCTGGCATTGCTTCCCAAGCTCCACGAAGGTTTAATCCCCCAGCTCTCTAAGCCACTGCATGACATGTCTTTAAAGAGGAGCTTTTTCACTGCTGGTATTTCATGCATGTTATATTTTAAAGGCCTCTGCCAGGTTAGTTTAGACCCAAAATGTTGGTGTCACTGAGGGGCTGGAGGAGGGGAGGGGCCTCACCACAGGGATTAAAAATAAACCCAGAGGGTGACCCGCAGCCTGGTGTTCTGACAAAAAGTCTGGGGGTGTCCAAAAACACTGGGAAAGGTCTGAAAACATCAGAGTGATGGGCAACCTCAACATCAGCCTCAGCCTCCAGCCCAGCCCTGCTCCAGGATGATCCATAGGCACCAAGGGTGATCCACAGGCACCAAGGCTTTGCTAATTAATCCTGGCTTAACTCAAGCAAGCTTTCTGCTGTGGTTGGTTAAGACCAGGCTGGAGAGAGTAAAATCTGCAGCAGGGAGGGAAAACCCTGCTGGCATCTCCCTCCTTGCCTGGGAGAGCCCCACTCTGGGGGATATTAAAAGCTTTTGTTTCCAGGAGCTGTCAAACCCCTCACCTTTCACAGGCACTAAAACAGCCGAGGGAGAAGGAGATCTGGGAGTGCAATAATAATTTCTCACTCGTAAATTTGAGCCTGTAAATCAAGGGCTGACGGAGCGGTCGCTGCAACGGCTCCTGAGTTAACATTGAGGTTTTTTTTCACCTGAGGAAAAGGGGAAAAAAACCCCCAAGTCTCTGCCCTTCCACTCCTGGGATGCTGTAAATCACCTTAATGTTACACTCTGGCTCTTAAACAGCCCGAAAAGGAGAGCAGGGAGCAGACTGGGAAACTGGGAGAGGGAAAAAGTACAGGGAGAGAGCTTTGTTTTTATAAAAGTAACCCCAAACCATTCCCTCACTGCTCTTAAAAGCACAGGGCAAATCCTGCACTCCCTGGGGACTGAGGCCAAGCCTTGGTCCTGGTCCTGCCCTGGTGATGGGCTCGGTGAGGGCACAGGCTCAGTGTGGCTGCCACTGGAAAACCATGGGATCGGCCTGTCTGCCTCTGTGGGTTTGGATTTGGGATTGAGGAAACAAGAGAAAACAGAGGTGAGAGGAGGGGTGTGCAAGGAGGGATGGGGGTGGTGCTTGGAGGAACTGGCCACTCAATCATGGAATCACAGAACCATGGGAAAAACCTCCAAGATCATCATTTGTTTGGACAAATACCACCAGCCCCCTAAAACATACAGCAGATAATGACCCCACAACGTCCCCATCCATCCCCCACTGAGCTGGGAACACCAATCCATCACCCACCCAAACTGGGAGACCCACCACACTCCAAATGGAGATGCAAAAGCTCCGGAAGACAGGAGGTAACAGAGGCAAGAGGAGCTCACACTGGTCACCCCACAGAAGGGACATCTGCCAAGCTGGGGGTGTCACCCACCTGCTAATGATGTCCCACCATCCCAGCTCCTCTCCTGGGAAAAAACCCTGCAGCTGGGCTCTGGGCTGTGTCCACATGCAGGTTCTGGCTTTCCTGAAGCTAAAAAATATTGGATTTGTTTTTCCCCCCTGGGATTTCCTATAATTTTACCTATTTATTTTCCTATGATTTTATCTATTTCTTTTCCTATGATTTTACCCAATTTTTTCCCTATGCCTTTAGCTGTTTTGGATGAAAAGGACAAAGCTCAGCAGACCTCAGTCTGGTGTCCCAAGGGCTGAAGGTGCTTTGACCCTCTCCCAGAGGTCATTCCTGCCTCCATCCCCGCTGTGCCTGGTGCAGCCCAGAGCAGTTGGGTCAGGAAGGCTGTGGGGCTGGTGGAGCACCAGGAGGAGCAGAAGGAGAAGGAGGAGAAAGAGGAGGAAGGCCCTGGCACGTGGAGCACAAGTGCTCTCATGCCCTCTCCGCTGCCTAATCCGGCGGGTTCAAAGCAGACGCAGCTGCAGCGTCTGAGCTCCAACAGGTGACGGCTCAGCTGTCCCTCCCCAAGGGGCTGGGGACTCAGGGGGGGCTGCTGTGGGGGCAGCAGGTCCCCAGTGCCTCATCCAGCTCCATCCTGTCCTCGGGAAGCCGCCTACACCTCCTTGGTGGCCTCGGGCAGCTCCCGCCCCTCTGCTCCCAGGGGGTGGCACGTGGCAGTGGGATGGGGCACAGTCAGCAAAGATATCCCAGCAAAATCCTCCTAAAAGTGCTCTGAGTTGCTGGGAAAGGTGGGGCCGACCTGCTCTGCACGGAGACAGCACCAAGACCCTACAGGCAGCACGTGGAGTGTCTGCCCTGTGCTGGCATCCTGTCTCCTGCCAGCCCATGGATCCCTCCAGACCTCGATCTCCTGCAGGGAGACCAACCAGGGATGTGGGTGGGAGCAGTTCTTCCCACCCCTGGCCCTGGGCAAATTCCTGTGGGAATTCCCTCTGCTGCAGAAGGGGCTGAGCAGCCCCTCACTGGGAAATATTTTATCCCATCCTTTCTGAAAACCTGTTTGCAAAGATCATCCCTTGGTGGACCTGCCCCTGCTCCCAGTGCACCCAGCAGCAGGACCTGGATAGGCTTTTTGGGCAATCCCAGTCAAATCCAGCACCCAGTGAAGCTGGAGGGACTTTTATTTCTGCTCCCAGCTGGGTGGTTCCCCACCAGCAGAAGGGACCATCTTCCACCAGCCAGGCAAAGCACAGCCACGGGTGCGGATGGGGCACAAACACTTGTCCCTGCCTGGAGCATCCCGGCCAAAATCCACATCCACCAGGCTCAGGCTGGGACAGTGCCACAGGATGAGAAGGTCCAAGTCCATCCTTGGCCTCCTGAGAGCCGCAGCACCCCACAGCATCCCAACCCCAGTGCGGAGGGAAGCCCAGATTTCCTACACTTGTACAGAAATATAACAAAACACAACCTGAAATATTTCCCCACCAGCTGCAGCTCAGCACGACCAGGCAGACAAACAGCTCCCTCACCTCCACCCCCCCCAGAAGTACCTATTAGACACTGGGAAGTGCAGGTGTGGGGGGCAGATCCGAGCCCCCCATCCCGCAGAGCCGGCGGCATCGCCGGAGCTCGAGCGCTCATTAAGCCCCTCGAGCCGCCGTCGTCTGAGCAGCCCCATTATCCACAGAGCCCCCCTTCCCCGCTGGTAATTTCGACTTATCTGCATATTTTATTGAAAATTAAAATCCTTTTGCAGGGTTTTTCCCAGGGCTCGCTCGGGAGCGATCTTTTCTCGCAGCCCTACTTGACTCCAATTAGTTGGGATAACAAAGCTGCCGCTGTCGGAGGATTATTGACAAATGCTCCAGGAGGAAGGGGGGCAAGAGAACGGGCCTTCAAAATGACAGCTTTTAGGGCTGGAAACAGAACCTCTGGGTGATTACCAGCACTGGGGAGGCACAGAAAATAGCAATTCCCAGTTTTTTGATGGCATTTCGATTGATCATCCCCCCTGCAGCCAAGACTTTGTGCCTTGCTCCCGCTGGGTCACCACCAGCGTCCCTCCCCAGGGACAGCGCTGCTCGTGCCACCCCCGGGACCACGGGGACATCGGCACCAGCCACGGCCCCGGGACAGGAGCGGGGGAAAGGTGGGAGTGGGGAAATCCATCCCGTTTCCCAGGCCTCGTGCTCCCAGATCCAGTTCCCATGGGCTCCCGCCGGCGCCGGGATCCTGCCCCCAAAAACCTGCTCGGTGCAGCTGCGCCGGCGGCACAAAGGGACTGAGGAGCATTGAGAACAGCACAACTCCTTCACTGATCACCCCTTAATGGTCCTTCATATTTTCTCCCTGACTTTTTTTTTTTTTTAATTTCAAATAAAAGCTTAGGGGGGTAAAAATGAAGCGCGCTCCATAAAGGGCAGCGAGTGTTATCCCTATAAAAAAAAAAATAAATGAAATGAAATAAATAAAAAACCTCACAGAGCTTTTTTTCTTCCCTAGGTGGCTCGGACAGCTGGCTCTTTAAATATTAATCAGGGGCTCATTGATATGCAAATATGGTAAGAGGGAATAATGCTCCTGCAGCTGTGCAGCCCCGGCCGAGTGTTGGCCTCCTCTCCACCATGAATGGGAATATCTGAGGACACAGGTGCAGGAGCCACCAGGAGCAAGATCCTGCTTAATAAGGTAATTTGTGAGCGATGCTCTATAGAGCCCAACCGGAGCAATCTTTTACCACTTGACAGTGTGTGACCACCAAACAAGGTGTTAATCTTATAATTGTGGCGGTGCCTGTTCCCCTGCCCAGCGTTCCTGGCCTTCTGCCCTGACACTTGGCCAGGGAAAATCAACTCCACTGACAGGTCGGCCCCGCGCCAACCGATCGGCGATAAATTATTTATTGTTCTATTCCCAGCAGGACAAGTAAACAGGAAAGATGGGGCATCCCACAGGGAGAACCACTTGGGATGAGCATTGTCAGACCAAGCCCAGTGACTCTGTGTGGGCACCGTTGTCCCCCGTCCCCCCCGGCTCTCACCTCTCTCTGCTGGGAAGGTGACCATGTCCAATGCTGCAGGAGCAAAGCTGTCTCCACTGATGGCTCTGGTGGTGGCATCTGTGCCCAGGGACCTGTGGCTGAGGTGTTGGGGTGGTCACTCCCTGTTCCTCAGGCCTGATTCCCACTCTGCTCGGTGAGATGGAGCCAAGGAGAGACACCAGAGGTGACATTGGTGCCATCTGTGGTGTCACTGTTGGGTGTCTGCTGGTGCCTCTGCCAGAGCCAGAGTGGGACAGGTTGGGGTGACAAACCTGAGCTCCCCATCCCTGTGTCCTCAGCCCATCCCTGTGTCCTTGCTCCAAGGCCATTCTGTGCTGTGGTGACCATGGTGGGGACCTTCAGCTGCTGCAGGAGAGACAAGGGGGAAAGTGGGTCAGAGCCCTGGGCAGGATTGCATGTAACCAGTGGAGTTGGACACCCTGAAGTACCCAAAGGGCTCAACTCACAGAGTTTGGTCTCTCCTGTTATTTGCCTTTAGCCCAGATCATGAAATTATAGAATCATAGAATACCCTGAGTTGGAAGGAACCCACAGGGATCATTGAGTCCTCCTTGGGTCTACAGACCAGGGGAAGGCAGTAAGGAAGGGCCTCCCTCCATGGGGACACCAAGAAATCCCCCTCCCTCACCCCCCAACATAACCCACTGCTGATTTAAACACTCACTGCCCCTCCCCGCTCTCCCTGGGAAGGGATGTCACCTCCCCACCCCTCAGCTCAGAGCTGGCCCATTCCTCCAGCTCAGTGGAGGCTCCTTGGCACTGCTCCATCCCCCCGGGACCCCAGGGGCACCTCCTGCCCTCCTGCACCAGCCGGAGCCTGCGGATACGACCCCACTGCCGCAGGGGACTTTTGAGTCCTGCCTCCTGTGGCTCCCCATCCTCCTTTTCCCTGCCAAGCTTCCTCGCCCGGGCTCCTGGGGATGGATGAATGCCCCGAGCTGGGGGTGCCGGTACCAGGCGCCGCAGCTGCGAGGCTGCTCCGGGCGGGCGCAGATGGGCAGCTCCACGAGCCACAGCTGCACAGGGCGGGCACCACTGCAGCTGGCACGGAAAACCCAATTAATTCCAGCAAACGAGCAGCGGGAGGGATGCTGGGGCGGGAGGGGTGCTGGGGTGGCTCATTGCCCCGGGAGCAGCAATGGATCCACCTGGATCCAGCCTCGGCGTCTCCTTGGTGAGGAGAGCGCGTGGATCGGCGCAGTGGGCTCGGGGCAAGGGTTGGTGGGGCATTCCCAAAGGAGGGGATGGCCTTCCTGCAGTCAGGAAAAGCCCAACTTCTCATGCTTGTCATCTCTGACTTGCCTGGTGTCAGTTCTTGGCCTCCATGTCCAACTCCGGGGGCAAAGAGAGAGAACAACTCCACCGAGCGTGGGGGAACCGGCCTTTTGTTTCCAAAGTCCATTTATCTGCCTTAGTACCTCAGGATTTCTGTTATTATTATTAATAACTAATTACTAATGATAAATTTCACCTATAATTTTAAGTAATTTATATACAAGGGATTTGCCTCTTTCCACACTTCAAGGGGAGCAAAACTGGATCTACAACCTGGAGCTTTGAGATCCCACCTTCCCACTTAGATCCCACTCCAGGGCAGCAGCTGGCCCTGGAATTTGGCCGACAAGACAGGGATTAACGAGCCAATTAAATGCACCAGCCCTGGGGCAGCACCTGGAGCTCATCCCTTGGAGGTAACTCCGATCCCTCCGATGTTTCTTACAAGCATAAATCCCATATCCATGTTTTGAAGCTGCACTGTGCTCCTTGGCTGCAATAATCCCAAAAGGGACGAGCCTGGGGCTGCTCCAGGAGGATGGATGTGATCCCTGGGGAGGATGGATGTGATCCCTGGAGGAGGAGGGATGTGGTCCCTGGGGGAGGATGGATGTGATCCCTGGGGGAGGATGGATGTGATCCCTGGAGGAGGAGGGATGTGGTCCCTGGGGGAGGATGGATGTGATCCCTGGGGGAGGATGGATGTGATCCCTGGAGGAGGAGGGATGTGGTCCCTGGGGGAGGATGGATGTGATCCCTGGGGGAGGATGGATGTGATCCCTGGAGGAGGAGGGATGTGGTCCCTGGGGGAGGATGGATGTGATCCCTGGGGGAGGATGGATGTGATCCCTGGAGGAGGAGGGATGTGGTCCCTGGGGGAGGATGGATGTGATCCCTGGGGGAGGATGGATGTGATCCCTGGAGGAGGAGGGATGTGGTCCCTGGGGGAGGATGGATGTGATCCCTGGGGGAGGATGGATGTGATCCCTGGAGGAGGAGGGATGTGGTCCCTGGGGGAGGATGGATGTGATCCCTGGGGGAGGATGGATGTGATCCCTGGAGGAGGAGGGATGTGGTCCCTGGGGGAGGATGGATGTGATCCCTGGGGGAGGATGGATGTGATCCCTGGAGGAGGAGGGATGTGGTCCCTGGGGGAGGATGGATGTGATCCCTGGGGGAGGATGGATGTGATCCCTGGAGGAGGATGGATGTGATCCCTGGGGGAGGATGGATGTGATCCCTGGGGGAGGATGGATGTGATCCCTGGAGGGGGATGGATGTGATCCCTGGGGAAGATGGATGTGATCCCTGGAGGAGGAGGGATGTGATCCCTGGAGGAGGATATGGCTGTGCCAACAGCCACCCCCGTGGCTGAGCTGCTCACTCCCGGCCCTGGTTAGGGAACAAAAGCCTCGGGAGCGGGGGCGGCCCGGCCGGAGCGGGAATTACCAGGGGATTAGCAGCACTCAGCCCCCGAGCCGGGACCGGGCTCCTTCCCCTGCACTTGAAACCCAACTCCTCGCCGCTCCAGCCCGGAGCGTTCCATCCCCTCCCTGCCATCCCTGGGCAGAGCCAGCTTTTGCAGGAGGTTTGACAGCTAAACCCCAGGCTTCTGGCTTTTTGTCCTGTACTTCTGTGCCTGTGGAAGAGCAGAGGGGCTGTGGTGCACCCCTGCCCCACCCTGTCAGCAGCAAACCGTGGAAAATCCCCAGAATGGTTGGGGTTGGAAGAGACCTTAAAGCTCCTCCAGTCCCACCCCCTGCCATGGGCAGGGACACCTTCCACTAGACCTGGTGGCTCCAAGCCCCGTCCAACCTGGCCTTGAAAAGGCCTCCAAGCTCATCAAGTCCAACCAGGGGATGATGCCCCTCAAATTAAGGACCAAAAAATGC
Organism: Pachyramphus minor; assembly: GCA_013397135.1. Classification (NCBI taxonomy): domain Eukaryota; kingdom Metazoa; phylum Chordata; class Aves; order Passeriformes; family Tyrannidae; genus Pachyramphus; species Pachyramphus minor. The sequence continues at coordinate 486,809 of VYXB01007864.1, forward strand.
CCATTCAGCCCTAAACCACGGCGTGTCTCCACACTTGTCAGCCCACCACTAGAATTTCCTTCTCTATAAAGCTGGAAAAATACCCAGCTCGGGTCGTTCCACGCTCCATAACGAGCAATTATTCCTTTCAAAAGTGAAATGAAATAAGAACCTTTCCCATAATCACCTACTGGATTTTATCAGCATGTTTGGGTTACGCTTTGGCCCCTTTGGCTAATTCCTAATTGATTCTTTAATCTCGACAAGTTTTTTATTGACTGATACAAGAGGTATTTAGCCCAGGAGCGGCAGGAAAGCCGCCTGGAAACCCTGGGAGACCCAGGACGTGGTGCAGGGATGACCTCATGCGAAGCCAAGGCTTTATTTGATAATCTATCAGTTATTTATTATTGTAACTAACAGCTTGCAGGTGCTGTGATTGCAGTGGGATTGTCCCAGCACCCGGCACACACAGGGAACAGCTCAGCCATGTGCAACCTTATCCCGAGCTGCTACTGCACAGGCAGCAGGATCCCAGCCTGTGCCAGGGAACGTGGGGGAAATGCAGTGGTTTGGTGATGTTTGGGCAAGGAAAACCCCACTGACTGCAGGAAAACAGGGGCAGGGGTTTGTCCTGACCACCACTCTTGCTGGGGGAATCAGAGAATTCCAGAATGGTTTGGGTTGGAAGGGACCTTCAAGATCATCTCGTTCCACCCCCTGCCACGGGCAGGGACACCTTCCACCAGCCCAGGTGGCTCCAACCTGGCCTTGGACACTTCCAGGGATGGGGCAGCCACAGCTTCTCTGGGCAACCTGTGCCAGGGCCTCCCCACCCTCAGGGGGAGGAATTTCTCCCTCATCTCCAATCTAAACCAGAATACAGGGACAGAGCAGGAGGGAAGCCCCTGATGCCATCGGCACAGCTCCCACAGGGATGATCCCACAGCTCAGCTTCCTCCTCCTCACTGCCAGCAACTCCAGAGCAAACTGAGCATTTTGGGCAGTGACAAGTTACCAGGATGTGGGTGTCCCTGCAGACCAGGCTGGCATGGTCCACATCCCCAGGATCTTGGAATCACTGAGGTTGGAAAAGCCCTCCAGGATCATTGAGTCCCCCCTGTGCCCAATGTCCACCCCAGCCCAGAGCACTGAGTGCCACGTCCAGTCCTTCCTTGGACACCTCCAGGGATGGGGACTCCAAACCTCCCTGGGCAGCCCCTGCCAATCCCTGACAACTCCTTCAGTGAAGAAATTCCTCCTGTTCTCTGCCCTGACCCTCCCCTGACCCTCAGTGGCATCACTTACCAGAGCAGCACTGATGGCACCTGGGCTCCAGAAGGTCCAGGCTGGCACATCCCGTGGAAAATCCTGCATAAATAAAGAAGATGGGGATTATTTCTAGATGTTTCTCAATTTTTTTTTCCCCTCCACATCCCTGAAGTGAGGCAGGTTGGACACCCCAGGGAGGTGCCTTCAGCTGAGCACCAGGAAGCCCAAAGCCACCAAAAGCTGCCACTCCTGCAGCAGCCAGACCTGAGCCAGCACAGAACAGGGGGATTCACTGCATTCCCAGCCCCGGGGGGGGCTGTTCCCAGCAGGACCCCCCTGTGGTGCTCCCAAGGTTGGAAGCTGAGAGGAGGCAACACACAGGAACCAGCCCGTGAAGTGACACAACAGCAATGGGCCCTTCAGGTCAACCAGTCCTGCATCAGCCTCCAAGACCTTGGAGCCAGGAATCCCCCCAGGATCCAAGTCACTTCAGTGTTCTCCCAGTGAGGAATGGGTTGGACACCAGGCAGCATCACCGGAGTGCAGAAGGAGCCTTCCTGAATTATCTGCCCCCTCACTGTCTGCCCAAGCTCCTCCAGCCAAGCCAACACTCCCAGCAAAGCAGGAAAATGGGATTTTGAGTGGCAAGACCCCATGGAGGCTTCAATTCTAACCCCAACTGGAGGGGGAAAAAAAAAAGCAGGGAGTTGGGAGAATCATTTTTTCATTAAAATTGATCCATAATGAAAACAGACTTTGAATGGGAAAAGTTGAGTGCAAATGGAAGCTTTTAAAGATTCTTTTGACTGACAATAACCTGAAGACCCTCCAGGAACTGCAGCCCAGAATAATCAGATTAAATGGAAACTAATATAGGATCCTGAAATTCATCCCATGCTGGTCTAAACTTGCAGCAGCTGGATAATTTAGCCTACAGGTTTGTGCCTCATGCCCAGCAGTTCACACTGAATTGTTTGGCCAAACTTAATCTACTGGGAAGGAAGAAAAAGCTTTTTCCTTTAATATGTGTTAAAGTAAAGCCAGCTTCTCCAAGCAGCTGGGAGCAGGGAATGCATGTGGCTACAGGGGTTTCCTAAGGGAACTCCCAGACTGGAGTTTGGCTACTTTAAAATAAATAGTTCCAATGCAGAAATGATCCAGGAACAAGGAAGTCTCTGGGTTACTGCATAGTGCCTGGTGACTCCTGCACCAGGACCTGGCACAGGCACAAATTCATGTTCTCCAACAGCTCCTCACTCAGGGGGCCACATTCCCAAAAAACAAACCAAATCCATGCTTTTAGGCAGAGGAATGTCAGAAAATGGGACCTGGGTGGATTCAGTGAGGCCCTGGCACAGGTTGCCCAGAGAAGCTGTGGCTGTCCCTGGATCCCTGGAAGTGTCCAAGGCCAGGTTGGACGGGGCTTGGAGCAACCTGGGCTGGTGGGAGGTGTCCCTGCCCATGGCAGGGGGTTTCCCCAGTGGGAAAACCAAACTCCCAAACAGAAATCCATCATTGAGGATTTCCCAGCTGAATCTTCAGTTCCTGTGGCACATTAACATAGGACAGGTTTCCACCTTACCACCAGAAGACACCTTTCCTGCAGGGCCTGGGAGTGGGCAGATGGTTTCAAGGTAACACCTTGAAAGTCCTTCCTCTTGATATTCAATGAAGTTTGAGGGAAACCTCAGAGCCTGGGAAGGGCAATAAGGTGACCAAAGAATCCAGACTCTCTGGGAATCCCTGGATGGCCCCATCCAGCCTCCCACCCCATTAACACGGGCATCATCCCTTCCAGCTCACTCCAAACCTCACTGCTGGGGCTTCCCAAATTACCAAGCACGGATCATTTACCCTTTCCCTGCAGACCAGGGATGAGCTAAACCCCATCTGTCTGTACACACTCACTTTCTGTTCCCCAGCAGCAACAACAGGAAGAGACATTTATATGTGGGATTAAAAAAAAAAGCCTGGGGAGGCTTCATTTTTTTGGGGGATGAGCTCAGCCAAGGCTGCGAGATCTGACCCACCCCAAGCCAGCGGGAACGTGTGGAAACAAACCCAGCTGGGCTTGCAAGGGGGTCTCGAGCTTCCAAAAGCCTGTCATCTTAAAAAAAAGGGAAAAAAAGTCACTTAATATCTCATTTACACTAAGTATATATACTTGGAATACCCCAGGGGTCAATAACTTCCATCTAGGAAAAGAAAATCAAAAATAAACATAAAATAAACTTGATCCAAGAACGTCCCGAGATGCTCCCGGGAATGGTGGAGCCTGAGCTGCCCAGGGTGGCTGTGGGGTGAGCAGCCTGGCCACATCTCAGCCCTGGCACCTCCTGGCACCTCACAGACAAACAGGAGCAGGGAGTGGGATTGGATCAGGCTCCCGGTCACGGGACGAGCTGGGAAAACGTGGCCAAGACAAGAACATTGTCCTGGAGGATTCAGCCCATCCTGGTTTTGACTGATGGCCCCAAACCCTGCACCCCAGAGCTGGTGGGGATGTTGTCAGCACCCTGATCCTCCTGGTGGGTGTCCCCATGTCCCCATCCCCTCTTCAAAGACACTGGAGACGTGGAGCTGGGCGGGAGCAGCCCCAGCCAGAGTTATCCTTCCCCTGGATTTATGGCACTGCCTCAGGAATGCCACAGCCTTTTCCTACCAGTGCACAGCTCAGGCAGAAAAAAACCCTCTCCACACAACCTTCCAGTCAACAGATAACACAATGTGGTTCCGATTTCCTCACCCACTCCCCCCCTCCCACCCCCCCGAAGGATTGTTTCTTTTCTTTTCAAAAATGTTGTCCCAGGGAAACGTTTCCAATTTGATCCCCTGCCTGCACCTTCCCTCTGCCTTTGAATGGGTATTATCTTCCAGAAGCAGAGAGGGGAGTTTTGATTCAAAAAGAAAAAAAAAGGGGGGGGAGAAAAAAAAGCTTAACAAGCAGCAAACAGGAATGGGAATGTTGGTCTGGCATCCATTATCCCTGACCCAGAGGTTGGGAAGCAAAAGAAATTAATTAAATTGGGGAGGGGAGAGGCCAGCACTGTTTGTTGCCGGTGTCCAGCCCAGGAGGGATGTCCAGGGGGTGTCTGTCACCCATCACCCATCACCCATCACCCATCCCCCATCCCCCATCCAGGGGGGTGCTCCATCCCCTGAGGCTGCCACGGAGATGCTGGTGCTGCCCAGTTTGTTCCCATTAGAGCTGAAGGGTGGCCAGGACAGGGCACAGCTGAGGGGAAGAGTCACTTCTAAAAATGCCATAAATCCCCCAGATTTGCCTGGAGGATCCCAAGGCAGAGACCCCTGGCAGAGGGAGGGGTGCCACTATGGAGGTGGGATCCTAAAAGGGGCTTTTTCCTGTGGCCAGGAGTGGGGTTGTCTGACCCTCCCAGCAACCTCCAGAGCCTTCCAGGGCTCCACACCACCTTGGACCCTCCCAGCTCCCTCCAGCACCTCCCAGGACCCCACAGATCCCCACTGATCCCACAGGATCCCAAACCCTCCCGGCTCCCCAGGCATGAGGCCACATGAGGGTCCTTCCACTCCCTCCATCCATCCTGAGCTGCACCCACTGGAGCAGTGTGGAAGGAAAATCAACCCCAAACAAGAGGGAGCCCTGAGCAAATGTGCCCTTGCACGCACTGGAGAAGGGAAGGAACTGTCCACCCACTGCCCTGGGTCACCAGGACAGGGATCAAACACTGGGACACGACACCAGATTCTCCCTCAAACCCAAAGAAACGCCACAACCCCCGGGACTCACCTTATTTCTCACCTGCCACCCCGTTCCCATGGCAGCTGGCACACCAGGATGGCAGCAGGGGCTGCCCAGGGCTGGGCTGCCCTCCCAGGGCTCCTTCTTTTATTCCTTTTTAACACTTTCAGGAAAAATAACCCTGAAGCTCCTGCTGGTTGTTCAAGAGGTGTTTGCTTTAATCCTTCTCCAGGAACACGCTCTGGGTGCTGCCCATTTGGTCCATGTGGGCAAAAAGGTGGGAAGAAACACAGAAAATGGCACTTCTGTGCCCACACCCACAACCCACAGTGCCCTGTGCCGGTGCCAGGGTCACCTCCTGGTTCACTTTTCCCAGTTTAGCCCCAGTTTTCCTTTCAAAAGCACGTTCAGCTGTTTTTGGCAGTGGGAGGGGACGGGCTCAGCTGAGCCCTGGGGATGGAGGCAGAGATGTGGCCACCACCTCTGTCTGCCATGGTGGCCACTGGTCCTTTCCAGGTTGGTGGCCCTGGGGAGGGCCTTTGCCTCCCACGGTGGCCACCGGTCCCTTCAGGCTGGTGGCCCAGAGCAGGGTGGCTCTGCCCCAGCCCTGACCCACTCTGAGCCTGGCACACAGCAACACCCTTCTGCTTCCACGTGGCTTGGGCTGGATTGGCCCTGAAAGGGTGAAACCCTTCCTGCAGCTTTCTGCCCGCTGGAATTCCTTCCTGGAGGGGAAGAGGTGAATGTCACTGCAAAAACTCGGAGGGCAAAGCCTGGAAAGCCCCTTTCTGGGCTTGTCCCTGCCCCTCTCCCTCTTGGCTGCGTGGCTGGACTGTGCCCGTGGGATGCTCAGCTCCTCCTGGAGCAAACACCTCTGGCCCAGCCTCCAGCAGGTCCCCAGACAGGCAGATCTGAGCCCTGGGAATGCTGACAAACCCCCTCAGTTATAAATCCCAGGTTTAAGCAAACAGGAGGCACAGCCCAGGGAACACAGGAGCTGTTTGACGCCGCAGGGGCCGGCGCAGACCCGGTGGCTCCGGCTGCTCTGGCAGCGACGGGACAGGGATGGAGCAGCCACACAGGGCTGTGCTTGTCCTCGGGGTGAGTCACAGAGCCCACACAGCCGCTCCAGCACGGAGCTATTTGGGGTTTTTCAGCAAACCTGTGGTTTCTGCAGGCGGCCCAGAACAGGGGCTTGTGTGTCGCTTTGATCTTGTGTCTCCCCGCAGAAGAACCTCGTGCAGCAGAACAGGCTGAAGGACCATGAGGTGGGACAAACTGCCTGGCCAGATGCTGTTCCAGATGTGTCCATGTTCCTGCTCTCGCTTCCATCACAGATTTGGGCTCACCCAGCCAAACCCACGTGGTGGGACAATCTGGGGTGATTTTAAGCCCAAAAAGAGAAGAGGGAAGACTGGAACGCAAACAGGAGCTCAGGGTGAGGGCCCAGGGTGTTTTCCCCAGCCTGGGGGCATTCCCCAGCCTGGCTTTCCATGCTGCCCCAGGGATGAACTGTGGGACAGCTGGCCCATGCCAGGCAGGCAGGACACACAGTGATGAACCTGCAGTGAGAAGGTGGTGACCAGACCCTCCCCAGTGACAGCGAGGACAGAGTGGGGACAGTGGCTTGGGAACGAAGGAACTTTGTTGTCTTAGTGCTGGTGGTGCCCATGGGGATGGGATGGGATGGGAGGGGATGGGATGGGATGGGATGGGATGGGATGGGATGGGATGGATGGAGGAACAGTGCCCTGTGCCAGGCCAACTCATCTCCACACAAGCTGTCTGAGCAGCAGGACCCAGCAGCCCTGCCCCAGGCCCAGCCCCAGGGAAGGGACACTTGCTGAGTCAGGAGACCTGCCCAAAATCTCCCCCTGCACCATCACACCATGCAGTGGTCAAAGCAACCCCAACACCTGCCCAAAACCTGTCATGGTATTTGTTCACCTCTTTCCCAAATTCTGGAGCTGACCATTTCCAAGAGCCTGGCAAAAGAAATCAACCACTGAGATGAGAAAAAACCAGATCAGAACAGCAGGTGGACAGGTTGGCTGGGAATCTTCCATAACAGATGTGTAAACAAGGATATGGATAAAAAAATACATGTTTGGAAGGGGAGCTGCCTCCTCCCCTCTCCCCAGCTGGTCCCTTGTGCCCCTCTGTCCTCCTCTGTCAGTCCCTCACGGGGAATGGCCAATTCCTGTCTTCAAAGAACTTCTTCAGGCCCTGGAGGTTGACAGGGGGGAAGTAGGGCCCGATCCTCTTCCGAATCCACCACCTGCCCTCACTGGCGTGCTTCCCCCCGGGATGGCTGAACTTGTACTTGAAGTGTTCCCCCCGGATCCACCTGCGGGAACAAAGCACAGGAGCTCAGGGTTTGGGAGGAGGCACAAAGCCCCAGGATCCCATTTTTGCTCCCCTGGGATTGGAGTTTTTGAAGCCTTTCCGTAGCTGGATGGAGAAATCAGCTCGAGGGCGTCCAGCCCGGCTGGCTCTGCATCCCAGTGCTCCATCCATCCATCCATCCATCCATCCATCCATCCATCCATCCATCCATCCTTGGGATGCCAACACAGCCATCCCTGCTGCAGCAAGACACTGGGAGGCTCCTGAGCCCCTCCTGATGCCATTTAGGAATGTTGGCAGCAAAATAGGAACGATGCCCGAGGCAGAGGAGCTTCAACACCCCCACCCCGTGCACACTCCCCACACAGCTCTCCACAGCCAAGTTGAAAAGAATAATAATAATCAAAGCAGGAATAATATAATTTTTTCTTTCCTGAGGCAACTCTGGGGAATTTCTGAGGAAACTCTGGAGTATTTCTGCCTGGGATGTTTTAGGTGGAGGGTGTGACTGCCACCCCAGCTCCCCCACCACCCCTCTGGCCCGGCTGCTCCGTGGTTCATTAGGGCAGCTCCAGGAGCTGACGGCGGAGCAGGTTTGAAGGCAGTGCAGAAAGCAGCATTCAGCAGTGTCGGGCAACACTCTGGGAGCTGCCCACGCCGTGGGTCGGGGGGTTGGGTCCCCCTTGATGTCGGGGTGCTGACAAGGCCCCAGTAACACCCCCGGCCCCCGAGCGCGTCGCCGCCGTCGCGGGGAGAGTCCATAAAACACCCCGCGAAATAAAAATGTCAAAGTCATGTCAGTGCTCATTTAGACCTGCTCTGCTCCACTACCAAAATACAAACCCTGCTACTGAGCAGGGCACGGCGCTGCTGCAGCTGCGGGATCCCGGGGCGGCGCCTCGGGAACTTCCTTCCCACTGCTAAAATAATTAGGGACAACTCGCACGGATTTGCTGTCAGTGCTCGGGAGGAGCACCGAGGGGAGCAGGGCAGAGTGCAGGGCACGGATAAAGCTGTGCCCAGCCAAAGGTTTGCTGCCAGCACAGCCCAACAGCTCCGGTTCAATCCTGCTGGGAATGACAGGAAGGATTCACCTGCCAGACCATGGGAAGGTTTGGAGTCCCCAGCCCTGGTGGTGCCCGAGGAAGGACTGGATGTGGCACTCAGTGCTCTGGCTGGGGGACAAGGTGGGCATTGGGCACAGGGTGGGTTGGATGGTCTTGGAGGTCTTTTCCGACCTGAAAGATTCTGGGATTCTGCATTTATCACACCCATCACATTTTCCACAGAAGCTGTGGCTGTCCCATCCCTGGGAGTGTTCAAAGCCAGGTTGGACGGGGCTTGGAGAAACCTGGGATAGTGGAAGGTGTCCCTGCCCATGGCAGGGGGTGGACAGAGATGAGCTTTAAGGTTCCTGTCAACTCAAACCACTCCAGGAGTTTATGATTCTACAATCTCCATGTTTTCCCCTCCTCTGAGAAGGAAGGAAGGCAAATGGGAATAGGGGGCAATGTCACAGCCCTGGCTGGGGTTTGGGGTGCACAAACCTGCATCTCACCCCCAAAAATGCTGCTCTGCAGCTGCAGGCTCCTTTACAGCCAGGGCCACTCCTACATCCCTCTTTTCTGAGGCTGGGAAAAGCCAAACTGGGCTGAAATGTTACTCACACAGGGTTTCCTCCACAGGAGCACAGAGTTGCCTGTTAATAATTAGAGTGTTACTGAGCAGCCACATCCCCAGGGTCAGGTACCCCATGGCTCCTCTCTGGGACAGTCAAGAGATTCCCAAGCTGTGCTGCTTGATTGCTTTCTTGAATTCCAAACCCATATCCACCTCAAAAAACAGATCCATCTCCCAAAAAAGCTCCAGAGGTTGATTTTATGCCAGTCCCTCTCCTGCTGCCCCCACTGTCACCAAGCTTTGGGGTTTTTCCTTCACTAAGTGACTGCAGAGCATCTCCCAGGCTGGCCCCACCTCCATGTGCCCCCACAGCCTGTGTGTAGGGGGGTGCCCCACGCTGAAGGCACTATTTGCAAATCCCACCTGGCAAAACTCCCATTTTCTAGGGATGCAGAGCACAGCTGCCTTATCTGAGCTGCGGGGCAGACCCAGACGTCAGGAGATGTCTCTGCTCAGCCACAGGCACCTTCTCCCCAACCTCAAGGACTGCCCCACAACCCCTCTGGAATGAAAATTTCCTCGTCCTTCCAAACTGCCCTGCCTGCCCAGATTAACTCATATCTATCATCTGATTTGGGATGATTTCTCCCATCTGTTCCCTGCCCATTAAAATGTTTCCCATCAAAGGCCCCGGTGTGTAAAACTAGAACCGTGTGAGCATCAAAGCGACCGCGGCCCACTGAGGAGGCATTTCTGTGGCACAAACTTCGCCTCTCTACCCAACCAAAGTTCTGCTCAGAGCCCAACCAATCTGAGAGTCCCCTCAAACCTCCCCCAGCCCCTGACCTCTAAATTCAGCCCCCACTTGTCCCCCAGTCTGCTCCACCAATATTGGGATGCACGGATAAGAATCCATGGAGACAGAACTGCACAGCTCTGTGGGCTGAGGAATTTGTAAGCTCCATGGAGATGAGCTCTTCCAGGAGCTGAACCACATGGATGAGCTCTAAAGCCCACAGCTCTTTGCTTTCCTGCACCCTCAGCTTCTCTGGGACACAAGACTTGGAGCTTTTGTGATAACAGAGGAACCACAGAGCCTTCCCATGGCTGCAGCAGGAAAAACTGCAGTGGGAATGCCTCTGGACACCAACATCCCTCTGAGCATCCAAACACAGCAGCATCCTCCTCACCCTGAGCTATCCATCCTCTCCACCCTTCCCGGGGTTAGGGGCTGTGGGGGAAAGGCAGAAAACCCAGAACCTGTGGGAATATTTCCTTGCAGGGCTCATGATGTAAAAGCTGCAGGGTTTAATACTCACTGGAGCCCCTCATTTCAGGGCTCACAGAGTTTACAAGCTCTCCCAGTATTAATAACCTACCTGGGTGTCTCAATCCTGAAATTATGGGATTTCCCAACTCCTCCAGTGCTGCCTCACTGGTCTTGCTCTCTCCTCCTGGGATTCAGGGAGTGAACAGCCTCCTGCACTCACAGGGAAAGCATTAACCCCCCAGAGTCCATCATTAGAGGGTGCACAAGCACCACCTGGAGCCCAGGACAGGCTGTAACTGAGGTGAGACACACGACCAGGAAACCACAGCAGGTCACCTGAGCAGCACCTGCTTTGTGCAGTTCTGGGGATCACACAAGGACCTTCCAGCTGGTGGAAGGGATCCACAGGCCTTGGAACCCACCTGAGCCAGGAGACTGAACCTGCAGGAACCTTGTTTCCTGCTCTGGAGAAATGGGAACATCTTCAAGAAGGTCATGAAGGAGCGGTTGGACCTCACCTGCATCACAAGGAGCCTGAGGCCCCAGGTGGTCACTCGTATGTGGAGAAGGATGAGCAAGACTTGTGGGTCAGAGGAGACAGAGAGGTCAGGAAGGATGATCCTGGCTGCAAGCAGTTTCCTGGGATTTACTGAGCAAACAGTTCCTCCCGACTCCTTGGGAAGCAATGGGCACCAGCTACCATTTAAAAATGGTTTTAAAATGAAAGAAGGTGGGTTTAGATGGAATATTGGGAAGAAATTCCCCCCTGGGAGGGTGGGGAGGCCCTGGTACAGGTTGCCCAGAGAAGCTGTGGCTGCCCCATCCCTGGAAGTGTCCAAGGCCAGGTTGGAGCAGCCTTGGCTAGTGGGAGGTGACTGTGCCCATGACAGGGGGTGGGACTAGATGGCATTCAAAGGAGATGGACAACAACAAGGACAAGGAACAGAAAGGCCCCTTGGGCAGCTTCTGAGCCCAGCAGTGGCGTCAGGAGAGCGACGGAGCTGACAGAGGATCACCCAGCGCCCAGGAGGACCCACGAGCCACCACCCTGGTGGGCAAGCACCCACTCTCCACCTCCACCCAGACTGGGCAAGGCCACGGCCTTGGGGAGGGCAGAAAGGCTAAAAATAACAAGGCTGATGTTTTGCCCCAAGCCCTCCAGCCCCACAGATGCCCGGCAGCAGCTGCGCCGCGGCCCGGCCGAGCCTCGCTCGTATATCAGCCCCTCATGACATCGCCCAACTGGACGTGTTAAAAATTAGCAGCAATATTGGAGCTGTTGGGATGGAGGGTAAATCTCCCAGACAGCTGTAATTAGTTCCAGAGGGTGCAGCTGTCTCCCTGCAACAGCTGAGGGGTTCCAGGGAAAACACCCGAGCCGGTGCTTTCTGGTGGAATTAATGGCCTGACAGGGCAAGGCGGGCTGGGAGGGGGGAAGAAAGAAACCAAAACATGGGGCGTCTTTTGGGTTTGGGAGGGGTTTTTTTGGGTTGTTTTTCTTTTATCTCAGGGTTTCCCACTCTGCTGTAAATCAGGGAGCAAGTGGTGGTGGTGGAAAGCACAGATCCATCACAGTAACAGAGCCTCCATCATCGCTCTCCTGCCTGTTCTTGCCCTGGTAGTGGGAGGGATCATAAATCCAGCTTGGCCCAAGTTTGCACAGTAAGGGCAGTTTTATGGGTTGTTTTTCAATGCCAGTGACCCCGAGGCTCCTGCAAAGTCTGGCAAGAGCATCCCATGGGCAGCTGATCCTCAAAACTCCCTTGGGTGGTGGCAAAGTGGGTTTTGCCCCCCATGGAACAGTTAGAAAGGGAGGCTGAGAATCTGTGACTGTGCCAAAGGCTGAGCAACCCATGGGGGAAGGAAACCTGGCTCCTGATGGAGCTGCCATCACCAAGGAAGACACATCCCATGGCCATGGGACACATGGTGCTGTCCTGACCATGGTGAAGCTGCCCCACAGCTGCCAAAGGAGACTGGAAATCAGATTTCCCACCCTGGGGGAAATTCTGGTGTTTTGGGATGAGCTCTGCCCTCCCTGATGTTGAAATATTGGGGTTGATCTTACCAAAAGGAAACCCCTTAAACTCTCCTTCAGGACTGTGGAATCATTGCATTCTGATAATATCTGAAATCATAACATTGATTAGGAATTAAAGATCTTTCTTTTCATTTACAGTGCACAAGGAAAGAAGAAACAAACTGCAATAAAACATCTCCCTGGTGAGAAAGTCCCCCCCCCCCCAC
>VYXB01007864.1:499283-531663 GCA_013397135.1 Pachyramphus minor
CCATATTTACACTTCTTCACCTCAGAGGACTCTGTCACCTCCCAGGTGCCCATGAGCACCACCCCTGTCTCCTACAAAATCATTTTGGGAGAGACCTTGCACCCAGATTTTCCAGGAAATCCCACTCCCTGCCTGCTCCCAACAGCTCTAGAATTCCCTTTAACCCTTTCTGGGGGGGGTCCAAACCCCACATTGGCTTCTACAATGTCCAAATACGACCAAGCCCTTCCCATAGCTTGGGATGTCTCCACAGATGCCATGGAAAAGCACCTCCACACCTTCTGCCAGGGTCCACAGCCTGGGAATCCAGTCCCATGTGCCCCAGTATAAAGTCCTGCAACTTTGGCACAACTGGGAAATAAATGGGCAATCAAATATAAAAAGAAAAGAATCCCAAATGCCACGTTCTTCCCATGTTCCTGCAGCCAGGGAGCATCCAAAGGGAAGCACCACCTCCCTCACTAACACCACCACTACAAATCCAGAGCTTCACACACATGTTGGGGCTTTTTCAACAAAGTGCTACTATAATTGGAATAAAAGTCCTAAAGAGAACATGATTTAATATCAGAGACACCGAACACTTCAGGTCAAACCCAAAAACCTGTTTTTTGGGTTTTTTTTGTCCCCCTCCTGTAGGCAAAACCTGATTTTTGTTTTCTTTTATTGTTGCAGCCTGTTTCCATGACGGTGTGTTAAACACTTATTAATTTCTCAGCCAAAGCCCTCCTGTTCAGATTTATGAGGGCTGGTGTTTTATGAACTATCCACTGCACCAGAATATTTTGTAAATCCACATTCCCCAAACATCCCCAGGATTCAAGTCCAGCTTCACGCTCAGCCAGGCTGGGCTCAACAATACCCTCATTTTTAATCAGTCACCTGTTTCTCATTTTAAGTTTATCACACTTGAAAAAATACTATAATTTCTTGAGTTGTAAAGAAACCTACAAACTTTGGTCTCCGAAATTTCATTTCGAGGGCATTAACTCATTCTGAAAGTCCCTTGGCTATTTAAGGTGTAGAGTTTCCATTAACAGAACAAACTCCGTGGAGGACAGAGCGTAAGGTTCTTATGGAAAACAGCCCCTTCCCCTAATTATTTAGTCTAGCAGGGAATGAAAATAATTAAGTCTCAAAATTCCCTTTAGAGTGGAGGGAGGGGGGGAATATGGGAGGAAAATTAGGGTGGGGTTTTTTTCCACCCAGCTACTGCAGGGAGCAGGGCCAGGGTGGGAGTGAAGGCTGGCAGCAGCCTCAGGTGGGCTCTGGATCCTGGGCAAGGGCACAGGGATGGCCTTTGGAAACCACTGGAGCTGCAGCCACATGGAACTGTCTTTTCTCTCCAGCTGTTACTGCTAAGGGTCCAATTTAAGGTTTTTGTTCTCAGCTGAAATGAAATTATAACAGAAATGTGATCGTTGCTGTCGGCGCTGAGGGTGCTGCGCTCAGGGGAAGATTGCAAGGGGTCTGGATTGAAAAAGGAGGTATCCTGCCAAGGATATGGAGTCACTCAGGTTGGGAAAAACCCTTTGAGACCACCCAGTCCAACCATGCCCCAGCACTGCCCACAGGTCCCCAAGTGCCACATCCACAACAGCTTTTAAATCTCTCCAGGGATGGGGACCCCACCCCGGCCCTGGGCAGCTGTGCCAGGGCTGGACAGCCTTTTCCATGAAGGAATTCTTCCCTAACATCCAATCTAAACCTTCTTACACCCAGGTTGGATGGTGCAGACACTCGTCAGCCCCTCTGGGGGTTTTGATGTGCAACAAGGGGATGTTTAAAATAGAAAAAAAGAAATTATATATTTGATTTATTTCTATATGTATTATACCACCATCCCAGGTGTGAGCACCCACCTGTGCCCTCAACTTGGGTAAAACTCTGGATCAGAGAATCCTGGAATGGTTTGGGTGGGAAGGGATCTTCAAGATCATCCAGTTCCACCCCCTGCCATGGGCAGGGACACCTTGCACTGGACCAGGTTGCTCAGGGCCCACCCTGGGCCCATGCTCCAGATGCTTGGATTTGGCTCTCCAAAACCCAAAATATGACCCACACCTGGGATCCTGAGTGGAAAACAGTGGGGTTCCAGAGGAAGTTCATTCCTCACAGAGCTCTGGACCTCCATCCCTGTTTGCAGTGCATCCCAAGAGCCTCAAATGGAAAATATTAGCAAGAGCATAATATTACTTGAGTTGATCCAAAACGCCCCAAAAAATGTTTTCTCAGCTAAAAATAACCTCACCAACAAAACAGACCCTTTTGTGAGATATTTCCCTTTGTGTAAAAAACCTTGGAGTTTTCATCTGTGCCCTTCCCTGCCTGGTGTTTGCTTTGTCTCTTCCTTGAAAACAAAAACAATTCCAAGACCAGTGTCCACAAAAACAACCATTTCTGCAGGGCTGTTTTTTGTCTTTGGAGCACCTCAGGAGGTCCACAGGAACGGCAGGGTTTGAACTGAGCTCACAAAGCAAAAAATCTAAAGCTGATGGGCAGGAAACCACCTCAGAAATCACCACCCTGTTGTGTCCAGCTCCCCTGGGATAACTCCACACTCACCGTGGGGGTTCTCTGCCTGCAAAGGGGTTCGTGGCCATCAAGGACAAGGCCTCCTCTTCCTGGGCCAGCAGCTTCCCAGCCAAGTGGATTATCCATTCATTCTGCTCGTAGGTCTTGGGGAAGAGAGAAGAAATACAAATGTTAGGCACTGCAGGGCTTGTCCTGGACTGTTACTGGCATTACAGGCTTCTGTGTGGCCTTTGGGGAGAGATTTCAACTCATTTGGGTGGTAAACAATGAATTTCCCACTGTTTCAGCAAACATTCCATGGGATCCAACACCTCGAGGTCCAGAGGGAGACTCTGGCACCTGTGGGGAGCAGGGAGAGCTCCACTGAGTTTGTCTCACCTCTGCCACAGTTGGAGTGTTCTTGCCCATTCTGCCCCCAAATATTTAATTTAAATAATTTATTTTAGCAGCAAACTCCCCGGGGGAGCAGTAATGGCACAACTGAAAGGACAATCCATCCATCACTTTAAACCAGGTTGTTTTCCCCTGTTGTGTTATCCAAGGGAAAACAGAACAAAGTGACTTCTCTGTTCCCAGATCCTGCGTCCCCTTTATTCCTTCCATGTGATCCATCCTCTTTACATTCCCTCCTCCTGGAGCCAGGGAGCAGCTCTGGGACCTGCAGCCCAGGCAGCAGTGGCAGAGCTTGACCCTCTCCCTGAGAGAAGCAGGGAGTTGGACTCCATGATCCTTCTGGATCCCTTCCAACTCGAGATGTTCTCTGATCCTATGATTTACCTCCCCCCAGGAATCCATGCATTCCTGCTCTTCACAGGGATTCTCACTGAGGCTCCATAAAAAGCATTTCTCCTTCTTTCTGTGACTTTCTGTGCCTTGTACTTCACTAAGACTTCTTTTTTTCCTCCTTTTTCAGCGTGTTCCTAACTGGAATTTGGACTCCAAGCAGTAGGGGACACTGTGGGAAAGGGAAACCCGGGAGCTGTACCTGCAGGGCTGTGACTGACACAGAACATCGAGGCAAAGCTACTCTGCAAACCTCTCTGAAAGGGCAAAGTTTGTTATTTCCGTTGCTACGGGAAACGGGAGAGAAAGGAGATGGAAAACACGGAGCGCTGCTGGAACAGCCCATCCAGGGCAGCTCTGCCTCGTGGGGTTTCTGCCCCGTGCTCATCACAATTGAGAGGAAAACCACAGTTAGTTAAGCCAACAACATTTAAGAAGTGATTTTTGTCCCCATTCCCCTGTTTGTGTCCCGTCCCACCTGCTGTCCCAGCACGGATGGAGCCAGGGATGTGTCCCACCAGGACCAGTCCCATGCTGTGCTCTGCCACCCCCCTGGTCAAACCTCCAGCACATCCCTCTCTCCACAGCATTCCTGGCACCGAGGGGGTGGTGGTGGCTCTCAAGGAGGGACAGGGCAACTCCAATCCCCGTGGATGCGGAGATCCGGGAGCGGAGACACCGCGAGCCCTGGGATGAGGAGCTTGGCATCGTGTGGGGTGCTAAACACAAGCCTTGCAAATCTCACAAAACCTGCAGGGGAAGCTGGCAGCCTCCCTGCCAAAGGCTCCCCTGTGTCAGCACGGGATGACTCCCTCCAAGCCTCCCTGTCCCTCAACAGCTCCACCACGCTGGAGATGTTCAGCTCAGGCTGGGATTTGGGAGGGTGGGGGACACCCTGGGACCTGCAGTGTGGGGAATCCACGGTAGTGGAGTTCCCCAGAGGTGTGAGACAGCAACTGCAGAGATCAAAGATCCTGAGTTAGACCTTCAGCATGCTGTGCCTCCCTGGACATCCTGTTTTTAAGTGCTCTGGATGATTTTAATCACTATTTCTAGGAGAGTTTGGGAGATTTGAGGGTTCCTGTGTGCAAGTTGGGAAGGAACAGGAGAATGAAGACAGGAATCACCAGCCTCTCCGAGCTAAAGCTTGATGGAGGCCCCCAAATATTCCAAGGCTGATTAAGAACCAGGAGGCTCTGTGAGGGTGGGATTGGCTCCCTGGCTCCTGTGGCCTCCAAATTGTTAATTAGCAGCTCCCTGCACACGAGAGTTGGACTTCTGGTTTGTAAAGTGTTTTTCTTGTAAAATTTACAACATGTCTGGCCCCAGTGTAAGTCTGTGGTGAGAAATTTCCACCCAGTGCAGCCGGATCCCCCCTGCCCAGGTTTTGGATCCCCCCCTGCCCAGGGTTTGGATTCTGTCCCTCCCCAGGGTTTGGATCTCCCCCTGCCCAGGGTTTGGATCCCCCCCCTGCCCAGGTTTTGGATCCCCCCCTGCCCAGGGTTTGGATCCCCCCCCTGCCCAGGGTTTGGATCCCCCCCTGCCCAGGGTTTGGATCTCCCCCTGCCCAGGGAAAAAAAAAATCAACTCAATTAACTGAGAAAGGCAGGGCAGAGGTGAAGGGTCCCAAAAGAACACGACCCTCCCCACAGAGCTGAAGCCTTTCTGTGGTCATGGACACTCCATGCAGATCCACAGGATGTGAGGGATCATCCTTATCTGTCCTCACAGCTGGCACCAACCCTCAAAACCTCCAAAAATCAGGTTTTAGGGAGAACAGGGTGGACTAACAAGACCCAGCTCAAAGTGCTAAGACCCCAGGAGTTTTTATTTCCTGATGAGTTTCACCCTCATGCCACGCTCATGTCAACATTTCCCCCCATCTTTCCATGCCAGTCTTGCCCCAAATGCTGCTTTGGGACAAGGATTTGCTCCTTCTCCCACCCAAACACTGCCCAGCACGGGGTCACTGGGTACCTGCACCTCCTGAGCAACACTGAGATGTCTCTCCAACCTGCCCTCTCCACTCAGCCACTTCCCCAGCAGTGTTCTCACCTTGAACACATTAACTTGAGTACAGGAGTATTTAATAACTTTACAGAACCTAAAACCAAATCACTGCTAAGTCAGGAACAGCGAGGAGCCAGGCCAAGGAGCCACGGTAGCAACCAAACTGTGCAGATAACAGAGCAAAGGGAACGTTATCATCCCAAAAAACACACATAAAACCCCCCCAGCACTACAGGGAACATGTTCCCAACTGAAACAATAATAATAAGAGCCCTTTTCCTCTGGCTTTAATTGGTCATTTAATGAAAAAGGACTGTGGATTAGTGCGGCGGTTTATTGAATCTCGGTGCTGGCACAGGCGCTCGGGAGGAGGGAACGCTGAGATGCACATGTGGGAACAGCTGGAAACTTGGCACAGGAGCCTGGGGTTATTATTTCCCGGGGTTGGGAGCCCTGCACCGTCTCACATTGGAGCTGGTGGCTGACACAGGGGCAGGGGAGGGTCACGTTTCCCGCGTTTTTTGTGTCCCGGTTGAGCTGCCGCGGGATGTGACGTGGGAATTCCACCATCGTGGATATCTGCACTCAATGTTCACACTGCTCTGTCCTCTGCTGTTTCCCCTTCCTTAGCTAAGCACCTTCAGCTGTCACTGGTTAGGGAACATGGGTTATCAGGGGGGAAATGGTCCATGTCCCACAGAAAACACAGCACAACAAACGCATCCCTTTGTTCTTTCATATTATTCCAGCCACTGCTGTTTGCTGCCACTCCACTCCATAAATGACTCCACCAAGGAAGGCTTGAGGTCAGGTCACATCATTTCTCATTATCTCAAATAACCACAGAGAATCCTGGAATGCTTTGGGTTGGAAGGGACCTTAAAGCCCATTTCATTCCACCCCCTGCCATGGGCAGGGGCACCTTCCTCCAGCCCAGGTTGCTCCAAGCCCCGTCCAACCTGGCCTTGGACACTTCCAGGGATGGGGCAGCCACAGCTTCTCTGGGCAACCTGTGCCAGGGCCTCCCCACCCTCCCAGGGAAGAATTTCTCCCTAATTTCATCTCTTCCTTTGTATTAGATCCCCAGAGAGACAAGCTGTGTCTCCACAGGTCTGGCCAGCTCTTCCAGATCTCAGCAGGGGCAGTTACTCACTAAAATCCATCCCTTACTCCATCCTATCAGAAAATCCTTGGGAAAGCAGCTGCCCCCTGAAGGAGGCAGGAATAAAAGGCTGCATGAGAGAGAGCAGAGCAAGACTTGGGGAACCAGCCCTTAGATCCCACCTATCCAGGGAAACAGCACAGCTGGCACAGCTCCTGTATCACCTCTGTATCGGGAGAGAAAAGTCACTTTGTTCCAGAACAGAGTCCAGACAGGCAGGTACAAGGACCACTGCAGCATTCCCTGCATGGACAAGGTCTGACACTATTTATACAGCCCATGGCACGATAGGATATCAGGCTGGTTTGGAATTTTTGGGCTCTTCCATGGCAACGGTGCTGCTGGAGGTGAGTCCTCCTGTAAGCCATTGTTCACATTCACAGGGAGACAACTAAACACAGCTGAAGGGAGAAAATAAAATCCTCCCAGGCTGAACACGGACCAAAATGCTGCAATGGAAAATGGAAGTGAGTTGAGGCCTGTGTTTGTGGAAGGGGGAAGAAAGGAAATGTAAAAGGCTGAGCTTGGTACGGCGAGCACGAGGCTGAGGTTTTATTGCACTACAAACACCTCCTCCTCCACTCTGCTGCCCTGCAGCTTTTTCCTGAAGCACCTTCTGGCTGGAAGACCGAGATAACAGAGGCTTGAATAAAACATTTCACAAAGACATTCATCTGCCTCCTCTATAAATGGTGTTACTTCTCAGCTCTTCCAGCTCGTGTGTGATAAAGTGAAGTCTCCAGCACAACCCCCTGACTCAGGGGAGAACCTCAGAGCATCAATCCTGCTGCTGGAGGATCCCTCTCCTCTCAGGAAGGCAGCTGAAGATTATTTATAAGTAATATTTATAAGTAACATCATATCTGGAAAACACACATTGCTTCTCAGAGCATCCCAAAAGACTTTTGGAGCAGCCTTCAGGGTACAATCCAGCAAGACCCTGAGCTTTAAAACCAATCTGAAGACAGCAAGAGCTTTGTTATTCTTGAGCAGTTGTTTTTTGGGAAGCACCACGAGGGTGCCTTTGCATTGGGCAAATGCAGTCTCTGAACAGAATAAACACCCTTCATGCCACAGCAAGGAGAGGAAAAGCCTTCCCTTTGATTTTTCCTTACTCAGAGCACTGAGGGCTTTTCCACTGCTGCCACTGGTGGAGAGCAAGCCCTTGGGATGATAAACAACTGGCTTTTGTAAAGTCCCAGACTTCCCACTACCAGCAAAACTGACCGACTCAAAGCCCCAAAACTATGAGCAGTATTTTGTTTTCTGGTTTGTTATTTATCAACGATGCTGATTCCACCCACAGCCTGATAGAAATTGCATTTCTGTGCCAGCAGCACAGCCCAGCTCAGTGCTGGGTTGTGATGATGGCTGAGCTCCTTCGAAAATGCCACCATAAAGAAGTCAAGTAATTACAGGAGGGTTGGTATCAGTAGCTGGAGGACAGATAAAGCTTTAACAATTTGTCTCCAGCTTCTGTAAAAACAGGATGTCTTTGCAATAGCACAGGGAAGTGTCAAGGGGGAAAGGTTGTTCCTAATGCTTTAACTGAATTTTGTCAGGTTACATCAGATTCTGCCATCTCATCCATTATTTCCTCCCTTCTCCGAGGGTGGGGAGGCCCTGGCACAGGTTACTCAGAGAAGCTGTGGCTGCCCCTGGATCCCTGGAATTGTCCAAAGCCAGGCTGGATGGTGCTTGGAGCAACCTGGGAAGACACATTAGTTCTGCTGGGACCCCCCCAGCCCCTTTGCCCCCTTTGCCCAGGGGACCAGCAGCTGAGGCAGTGCTGAGGAACAACTGAAAAGGGTCCCACAGATTTCCACACATTCCTGGGGGGTTTTCCCCCTTCTGCAGACGGGAAGAAGCAACTCAGACATGTTTCTGGATGGGTTCTGCCCCTGCCAGAACTAAATGAAGGGCTTCAGTTCAGAGCTGCAGCACCCTCGGGATGGCGAGACACACGGAACAAAGAGGGTTTTTAGAAAACAAGTGAAAAGGCACATTATATTTAGATAATAAAATTAACATCATGAAAATTGTTTCCTGGAAAATAATGCCATGTTACATTACATGCAATTATGGCACTGCTGGCACGGTGATTAAGAGGCAGCAACTAATAAATTGTGATTCAGAGGTGGAGCAGCACCACCACTCCCCACCAGGGCTGTGCTGGTGGTCACCCCCTCCCTGTGCCAAGGGCCTGGCTCCCCCTCTTTGTGCCAAGGGCCTGGTTCCCTGTGCTCCAGAGCTTCAAAGTGAGTCCCACAGCTACAGCCAAGGTGGAAAGTTTTGCAGGAAACCCGGAGCGCCGGAAGGCGTCGTATGTCAAGTGGTGATGAGGTGCAAAGAGGAACCTGTCAGGAGCAGCACAAAGGGATGGTAAATATCCTTCCCCCAAGTCCTTGGCTTTTCCACAGCCTGTCAGAGCTGGATATGTCAGCTCCTTACCTGGCCACTGCCAACGAACTGCAAAACCAGCCCCGCGGCCGCCGGCTCGGAGCGACGGGGCAGACGGCGAGCGGTGGTGGAGAAACAGTCCAGAGCTTCTGAAAACAAATTAAACCTAATCCAGGGGCTGAAGTAACTCTGTTTTATGGACTCTGTAAACTACCAGGCGGGTTTTGAAAAACTGGTCTGGCTGCACAAACTTCTGGGCTTTCAACTTCTGGTTCCCCATCCTTTCCACAGCCCCGCAGGACTCGAGGTCAAACAACACCCGAACGACAGGGACTTTTCTGGCTGCCCAGGGAGGGCACTTGGCACTAAATATGCAGCTCCCAGTGTTCAAACTCAGCCATTCCAAATGGGATTTACTTCCATGCCAAAGCAGGTATTTACATGCCTGAACATCCACAGCTGAAAACACTCACTGCCGTGCCCAGGCACCTTCCCACTGTTTTCCACAAGTCATCTCACTTTCCAGAAGGTTTTTTTTCTCCTTTCTGCACCTCTTGTTAATATTCCTTCTAAGCAGGACCTGAAACTGCTTCACAGAGACCTGTGTGCACTGAGGGCCCCCAGGAACATCCCCAGGGGCAAGAGGGACATGGGAGCACTGCAGGAAGCACCTGCTGGGATGGCTGGGAAGGGACAACAGACCCATTTCCAGATGGTGTTGCCATAGTGGGAGGTGATGGACAGGCTCCAGGGCTGACAGACCCACCTTATGGGAGGGATGCCCTCTCCTCCTGCCAGTTCCAGGAGACCCACAATGCTAATTGCTGCTAATTAGCTGCTGTGGACACACCTCAACAGGCTCCAGCAACCCCCATGTCCAGGTGAACAGAAACACCCGGGGGGAACCTTTCAGTGAATCAAACACTGTGTCCCTAAACACTAATAAGGACTTAAACACTAATAATAAAGATGTGAAGAGGCCAAGTTATTTCCTCTTCCTCCTCCTTCCTGGGTACATCAACACCTGACCTGGCCCTGTGGAGAGATGGAACTGCCTCACCTCTGAGCAGGACCCATGGCCAGCCCTCCTTCAGCTTTGAACCTCAGATCCCTTTGTATCCTAAAACCTTCAGGACGTTCCTACCCTGGAAACAGCCCTTCTCTCATCTCAGAAACGACCTTTGCTTGGATGAGCTGATTTCTCCTCTGCTCAGAGCCCTCCCAAAACACAGGTTTACACCAGCAGCTCCCACCCACCCCCTTGCACCTTTCCGGAACGCCGGGCACCGCTGCCTGCTGGAGTTGGAAGCTTGGCTGTGGTTTTCCTGAGGGATAAGCATACCTAATGCAGATTAAATGAAATTCCAGCACACACAAACCAGCGGGGTAAATACCCAAGCATGGCCAAAGCACCAGTGTTTATGTCATCGCCCAGGAATCCCAGCGGCGCCGAAATGAAAATACCACAGAGGAAGCCAACGGAGGAGTTTGGGGCAGAGGGAAGAGGATATTCCAGGAGAGGATGCAGGAACAAAGGGATAATCTGAGATGGGTTTGCTTCACGCCACTCAAGCCTCAGTTTCTTAAAACCCAGTCCAAGCTCTCGTGTCACGCGGGCAAGATTTGCAAAATAAGCTCAAAGATACACGAGAATTAATATTACAAGTTTGCCCCCCCTCTTCTTTAATTTATGGCTGTCACCTGCTTGCTGATACCACGTGGGGAAAACATTTTGAGGGACCCTTTATCCATGTGCAGGCAGGTGGGCAGGGGGAGCTGGTGTCCCCAGGGGTGTCCCTGACACTGATCTTGCTACTGCTGAGAGACAACTAAAAAACCTCCCAGAAAACTGCCCCGGGTTTCATTACAGCAGCAGCAGACATCCTTTGAGAACACAACTAACTCAGCCCAAGGCTTCCAGCGTTCCCCTGAGATCCCAACACAGAGTAAATCCATGCTAATTGTTTTTCCTGGTCCAGGAAGACCCAGGTCTGTGAGCAGCCAAGGGCAGGTACCTGGAAGGCAGCGAACCACATGAGCCAGTCCAGGCGGTAGTGGTATGGGGAGATGAAGCACGGCCTCCTCCTCAAGTCCCCAGGCTTGCACTTGAAGTCAAACTCCTCCCACACAGCAGTGGGGTCATTGGGATCCAGGCTGGATGTCCCCTGAAGGATGACTTCAGTCCTCTCCTTGGTAATGCTGTGGGATGCAACAGGATATTGTTATTTGTCACAGAGAACCTCTGGGCCCAGCAGCCTTTTCTCTGTGCAGCAGCAAAGCACAGGGAAAGCTTCAAATTCCATGTCCTTCCCTCCATCACCTGCAGCTGGGCCAGTCCCAGGAGGGACTATGGTCCAAACAGGTGATTCCGGAAGAAATCATGGATCAGAGGCAGGTCATGTGTACCCCCTGTGTGACAGAGCAGTGGGGAGGGCAAACTCCAGGCCATGAAAACACCCCCACCAAGCCCTCCATGAGCTGCCAGTGACACTCCCTGCCCCGAAGAGCTGCTTTCCATAAGGGACACAGGATGACCCAAATCTGCCCAAATTTTTAATACTTTGGTCTCTCCAACCCCAAAAACTGAAAGTTTGGAAACATGCAGCCTCCACCTTCTCCCCCGATGCTTCCAGGGATAGATGCTCCCAACCCAAGGAATTCTGTGCTCATAATTGTTACCTACATTTAATAGATTTCTGGATTCTCCAGCCAAATCCTGTATTATGCACTGGGCTGAGTTATGAGCCATGGCCAGCTGCCCAATGGTTAGAAACACACTGTAAATCAGGGACACCAAATTACTAATAAAAGTATGTTCCTACTGTGTGATTCAAAATATGTCAAGTTTCACATAATCGTATATTCATTATAAGCTGCAATCCTCTTTTTATTGGTTTACATAGGCTGGAATTACAAACATATTACAGCAGCATTTCATCACATGCTCTTTAGGTTCTGGTAACTGTTGAAACAGAAACCATGGACTGAAGAAGAAAAAAGACAACAACCCAAAGAAAACAATCTCCTGTAGCTTCCCCACTCCTGCCTTCAAAGAGGTTCAGGGGTTGTTTCTCTCACTCTTAAAAAAGAGGAGAAATTTTGGCATTTTCAACAATTAGTGTTGGTATTTTTAATAATTTTTTTTCCTCGCTTTTTTTCTTTCCACAGAAATTTCTGCTATTTGAAAAACTGAGGAAAACATCACATTCATTTGATGTGTCCTCTGCATCTCCAGTGCTCGTGGTGAGACCTGTTCCTCCCCTTCAGCAGCTGCTTGGCCAGACCTTTAACAAACTGCTTCACCTGCTATAAAATATATTGATTTACTGTTGGCTTCTCCTGTGGGACCTTGTCCAGAGCCCACTACCCAAGAGCTGCCCATCCCACCCCTCCTCTCAGGCCTCTGGGGAACATCCCATGGCCACCACGACCAGGTGGTGGCAAAGCCAGAGGCCCATGGAGAGAGATCTGGCCCTGTTGTTGCCCCTGGAACAACCTGATGGTGCAGTCCTGTTTTTTCCTGGCAGGAAAAGGCTGGGAGGGACAGAAGAAGGGTTATGCTGAGCCCAGCTGTGGCTCACCTAAGCTTAGGTCCTCAGAAAACCCAGACTCAGATGCTTAAAAACCAGCCCAAACCAGTGTGGTTCCAAGCACAGCTGGAGATGCTTCCCTTGTCCACCCCACCTTGCAGCCCTGACTGGGATTTCCTGAGCTGGAGGCAGCAGCCAGGCTGCTGTTGGCCTTGTCCTCTCAAATCTTCTTTTTTGAGGCCATTTATACTTTCGTCTCCACAGTTTCCTGTAGCAATGAATTCCCCAAGTCACTCGTTGGGAAAAGCACTTCCTTTTGTTGGCCCAAGATTTGCTACCCAAGAACTGCTGTGAATATTTACATGAGGGAGAGCAGACGTGCACAGGGGAAGAGAGGTTCCCCATAAATAAAGAGGGCTGGTGATGGTGAGGAGTATCCACTGGATGAACTCTCTTATGGAGATTTTCATCCTGCTGTTCCATTTGCTGCATCGACAGAACGAGCCAATTACAAGCAGCTCAAAGAAAACAAATTGTGATTCAGTGGCAGAGAAACCTGCTCCTTTTCTCCTTCCTTCTCACAAACAGATATTCCATAAAATGTACTTCAGTGGGAAAGAAACCTGCTCCTTTTCTCCATCTCCCTCGCAGATATTCCAAGTCTACTGGAAGGATTCCCGTTCAAGGCACGCAGACTCTGTGGCTTTGGAATATCCTGGGGAGAGGAGAGGAGCCACAGGAAGTGCCATTAAACAACGTGTACCTCCCGAAAGCTCCGTAGGTGTTGACTATTCTGAGGGGGTTGAACGAGGTGTTCATGATTTGTCTGGAGTTGAGCAGGTTCAGGACCACGGGGACGCTGAGGTAGGCAAGGAGGAGGCCGAAGGAGATGTTCACCACTCTGCGGATGTAGCAGCCTGTGTGGGACACAGAACCAGGCCAGAGGAAGGTGATTTTACCCCCAGTGCTGGGCTCTGCTCCCCCAACCCCCCTCCCCGTGGGACACCCCCCGTGCTGGCCCAGCCGCCGGCCACCCCCCGACCTCGGCGAGGGCCGCGCGCTATCGCTGCCCAGATCTGCCTTTCTCTAAATAGTCTGAGAGAGGGCTAAGAGGAAAAATGTCTGAAATGTAACATTAATCACCGCTTTCATACAGGGGGGAAAAAGCACAGCTGGCACTTGCACCTTGCTCAGAATCACCCTCCCAGTTTGGGAGCCGTGAGTGGGGCTCCTCCAGCGCCCGTGGCCCCATTCCTGCCTCCTCCTGCTGCCCCAGGCTCTCACCCTCCTGGCTCATGTTCCTCCTCCAAAATCTCTGCTCCTTATCATTCCTGGATGAGACGTGTGCTGCTCTGCCAGCCCTTTGGAATGGGGTTTGCAGGAGCAGCACAGGATCCCAGTCTGGACAGACACCGCCACAATCAGACAAATAAGCAGAGGTGACCCCCGAGGGGCTCCTTCCCTCATGGCCCTTTTCAATTTATTTAACATTAACAGCCAAAGGATCAGATTCAAAGCAATTGTGTGGAGCTTTCCCCTTATCTCTGCAGGAGAGGGATGTTTATTTGAACCTCTCTCAGAAGCTCTTAATAATTGTTTAGTCTGAGAACATTTCTGGAGAATCATTTGAATGGGGAAGGAGGTGCCTCCCCTCGCTCCCTGGGCTGCTGTGGATGAGCCTGTCAGGCATTTTTTCCTATTTTAGATGGGCTGAACTTCCTACCCTGTAATTAAGAGGAGGTACAGACACAGAGCCCCCCACTTGGCTCCTCAGCTCACAGTCCATGGCTGTGCATGGACTGTTTGTCCTTCAGCAGGTGGTGACCACCCTTGTGTCACCATCCCCTTGGGGTCACAGCTGCTCAGCCGTAGAGAAAAAAGGGTTAATACAAGGAAAAAAATAATCCAGATGGAGCAAAACTTGGGGAAGGAGCACAAGACATAAGCCAATGGGATCTGGATGGGAGTTGGAGGTCTCAGCAGGAATCACACAAACCCTTCAAGGACGTGGCCAGAGCCTTGTAAAATCAGGCCATGACTGGGTACCCTCAAGTTCTGCTCTGGTGACCCAGGGCTGAGGGCTCCCCTGGGCCTCTGGGCACACAGCTCAACAACCTCTGCCTTCTCAGCAGAAAAAACACACAGAAATCCAAATTTCCAGAATATTACAGATATCCTACCCCTATGGATTCCCATTTTTGAACAGGGACACATCAACCCTCCAGAGCCCCCACATAGGGATGGTTTTATTTGCTTGGATGCCCTGGCTTAGTCAGGTTTTCTGGAGAACATGACAAAAAAGGAACAAGGGCCAAAAAATCAGGGTCTTCCTTCCCCTCATGGTGACTCCTGAAAGGAAGGTGCAACCTGAGACTTGTTTGGGACCGGAGGCATAAACAGAGTTGGTAGGAAAGCTCAAGGCTTTCCCAGCCTCTAAAGCAAAGCTATGAGAGGGGAAAAGCTGATTAAGATTTATTCCAGCAAAATCTGTGAAATAAGAGACACAGAAAGTGTGATGAAGCTGCATTAGCTGCTGGAACCAATATTTTTGGTTAATAAGCTGCTTCTTGGTAGATGAGAAAGGACTAAAGGCGGATGCTGCGTCTTGTTGACATTCTTCATTCTTCTGACAGATGTTCAGTGTATTTAAAGACGAGCATCTGTGATTGTTGTTGACATTACAGGCAACTTGTTGCCTATATGTGGTTTTGAAAAATGCTGCAAACACAACTCTACATCTGTTACACAGCACCACGAGAAATGTCCCACTGTTGCTTCTTCTGGAGCAGGGCTGCTGGAAAACTGCCTTGGGAAGGGAGCATCGATCCCAAGCACACCACACACACCTCTGCCCAACTTTTCCCCATCTGGCAAGAACTCACCCAGGGGAAGCTTCTCTCCCTGTCCCTCTCGGAGCTGCATCCGCGCCGCCTGTTCCCTCACGGCCCCGCGCCGGGAGCTGAACAGGAATCCCAGGCTGGCATCGTCAAAGCAGGCAATGCTGGGCACCATGGTCAGCCAGTTCAGGAAACTCAGGTTCCCACTGATGATCAGAAGCACCTAAAACAGAAAGAAGGCACCAGAAAATGTTTAAACTCCTTAAATTCCACCAGGAAAGGCAGGTGGTGGATTTTAGCGCCCTAGCGCAGATTCTGTGGATCTTCCAGCATGGCAAACCCTTCCTCCCTGTCCAGATGTATTCCTGAGCTCACAATGGGAGCTTTTCCCTTGTTTTCAGCAGCAGAGGGAACAGCCAGGGGCATAGAGTGACTTGATTCCCATGGTGATCCCAATTCCTGAGCAGCGTTCCGGCCCCGGAACGGAATCATCCCGTTCCCACTGCTGCCCAGGGCTCTGTGACAGCAACACTCCTGGGACCCTCTGGGAGGAAATAAAGCATTAAATACAGAAGTGTGCATTTCAAGCAGCTTTATTTTTTTTTAATTTTAGCTTCTGTGAACCTGGAACAGGACCCAAACCTCCCAATTACAAATCCAGTGTCTTAATTACAAGTCCCCCCCCACGACATATCTGCATAACCTGGAATTTTCCTGTGGTTTATTCCAGAGTGACTCCCTCCAGTGTGTCCTGAAACAGGCTCAGTGTGGAGGTTGGTGTCCCAAATAATGAGCTGGTCTCCCAAAATATTATTCCATGTAAAAATGTCAATAACAGATGGACAATTTTCCTCTGAGGACTCTCAGCCAGCATTCTGTTAAAAAGGTCCATGTTTTCTCATTAAAAACTACAACAAATAAATGTTAAAACCATGTAATTCTGTATTTTTATGTGATTGGCACCATGTTTTTTGATATGGTGATTTGCAAGTCACGATTTTTAAAAGCCCAGCAGGACTCTTCAGAAAGTCACAGAATCTTACAAAAACAAAAGGTCTGACCAATCACAGTAAGAAACAAAAATCCTAACTAACATTTAGTTAAAAAAACGAATTTATGCAGAGTTGGATAATTATCCAGAATTATGAGGGGGGAAAAAACCCTATTTAAATCTGAATTACACACACATGTTGGGTCCTTGAGGAGAACACGCTACACTCAAGGTTTGGGGCTCCCCCCTTGACCCAGATGTGATTTAGTTCCATGCATATTAATCAGCCTGTGTTCATTAACACACTTCTCACTTGGCCACCTCGTTAGGGGACTCTGCTCCTTTTCTGGAGTGTTTTGCCTCGTGCAATTTCAGTTGTGTTAAGAAAATAGTTCTGCACTTTGGCACTTCTGGCTTCCAGCTCCAAGGAGCTGGGTGGTCCACGGGAGGTGTTTGCAGCAGCGATTCACCTCTTTATGGCTCAGAAGTCAGGAGCAACAGATCTTATTTCCAGCAGCCCTGAAAAATCAGGGGATTCAAAAATAATACAAGTTTGGCGTTTTCTGGTCCGTGGGTGGAGTCATGAGCTGACACATTTTCATTTGGGTTCCTCTGGAATTACAGCTCCTGTGGATTCAGACAGGGGTTCGGGGTGCTCCCTGCCTGAGGGGGGCTGAGCCCTATGGACCCCTGGGATTTGCAAGGACAAACCTCAAAGGGACTCCTGCTTCAATGGTAATTAACAGGAAAACAGGGGCTTTCAGACCTGCTCCTGGTGAGTGTCCCAGCAAACAGCCTCACAGCCATGGCTGCAGGAGTTTTATCTTATTTCATCATCATCATCATCATCATCATTATCACCACTGAATGGGTTGGGCTGGGAGGGACCTTAAAGCCCACCCAGTGCCACCCCCTGCCACCAGCAGGGACACCTTCCACCAGCCCAGGTTGCTCCAAGCCCCATCCAACCTGGCCTTGGACACTCCCAGGGATCCAGGGGCAGCCACAGCTTCTCTGGGCACCCTGTGCCAGGGCCTCCCCACCCTCACAGCCAACAACTCCTTCCCAGTATCCCATGTAACTCTGGGAGTGGGAAGCCATTCCCCTCATCCTGTCCCTCCATCCCTTGTCCCAAATCCCTCTCCAGCTCTCCTGGAGCCCCTTTAGGCCCTAGAAAGGGCTCTCAGGTCTCCCTGGAACCTTCTTTTCTCCAGGTTGGACACTCCCAAGCTGCTCCTTCCCCCTCAGCTGCCTGAAGGAGGAGAGTTTGTCACACACATCTCTCAGTAATTCCAACCTTTAGCACATGCCAGGCTTGGCTCTTCCATGCCCCTATCCCCATCACATCCCTGTATCTCCCTATCTCCACCCTTGGGATCTCTGCTGCCTTGGATGGGCCGTGCCCTCCCCACCTTGCTCCTGATCTGTGTTCACAGTGTCTCTCTCTTGCTGGACAATATTTAAATGCACAATTATAACAAACAGATGGGATCAACCCCCGTGGTGATTTTGAGAAATTTTTTATTAAAGCACAGTATTAATCATGGTAATTGGGTAGGAACTTTAAGGTTATAAAACTACAGCATGTCTAATGAGCGAGCTCCTTCTAGGAGGAACTGAGGTTTTTAATCTAATAATGTCAGTTTTATGGATTATGACTGGAGTTTTATGAAGTGTGATATGAAATACTGTGGATTCATGGCTCTCGCTGGATTAATTTGGAAAAGTAGTTTTCCTGGTTCTAGGCCCAAAAACAATTATTCCTTACATTTCTGTCCCCTGCCCCATTCCCAAACCCCTCTGTCAGAAAATGGGCACCTACACCCATAACTTTTTTACAGGTTGCACTCCTTTGTTTGGCTGGGCTTTATTTTGGGGTTTTTTTTTGAAATCACAGATTGTTATAAACATACAGTAGGTAGAGGAAGCTCATATTCTGTGTCCCAGACTATACATTTGTCCAGAAGGAACAACAATGGGCTGTAAACTCTTAAACACGGCCCAGGGCTCCGTCTGAGCACAAGGACAAAGTCACCTCACAGCACTGGGGCTTGCTGGGATTAAGCCATTGGAGTAGAAAAGCCAAAACTGGGATGTCTGGAAGGACTTTAATTCATTTAGAGAGAAAAAAATTACCAGAAGGCTGGAGGAGACCTCAAGACCCATCCAGTCCTTCCTGCTGCCCCAAAGCAGAGTCAACTCTCCCTGCACCACAGTGTGTTTGTTAAACTCTTCCTAGAAATTATTTATGTAGTTTTTCCCCAAAGTTATCACAGGCATGGGCAAAAAAATTCCTGTTAAATGACAACAGCAGAAATATTTAATTTCCCCTTTCTCCATCCCTTCCCTGGGATCCCCTGATCTCAGACAACACCTGGACACTCCACAGAGACATCAAGCCCTGAGTTTCCAAAAGGGATGGAAGCACCTTCCCAACTCACTGGGAATATCATGGGATGAGGGAACAGCCCAAATTTGGTATCCAAACAAGGCAAAGGCTCCGTGTCTCCTTCCCATGAGGTGACAGGAGGGAACCCATGTGTTATTACCACATTTAATGCAGAAATAAGGAAATACTAAACCTCAAGACACACATTGCACAGTTGCCCAACACCTCTCGTTAGGGCTGAAGAAGATTCATTTAGAGCCAAAGGAATTATTTAGAATTCAAAGCATTTTATAATTCATATGACACACTGAGATTTTTCTATTCCTGACTAACTCTGACTGGGGTTTGAACAAATATGTTAAAAAATACCCATATTTATACCTAAAAAGCAGAGGTCAGTATTAATATTTATAAATTTATAATATTTATAAATATATATTAACAAACACTTTATGACGTTATATTGATGTATATTTATATTCACACTTTTAAAATATTTAGAAATACTTACGTAGATGGAGATTTCTCTGAACTTATAAATGTAAAATGGAAATACTGAGGAACAAAACAACTACAGACACACAAATGGAATTGTGCACAATCTTCACTAAAACCTGTCAGATTTTCACATATCACAAATTGCACTGTCAGCTTTTTGCAATTCCAGGTCTGAAGTTCCAAACAGAACTGCTGAAACAGGAGGGATCCAAACCCTTTCCATTCCTGTCCTACACCCCCCATTTGTCCTCCACCCCAACATGCAGCAACAGAAATGTCTCACTCCCTGCACCACTGGAGTTCCCAGAGATTATGGGATTTGACTGCTGAGCATTTCCAGGGATAAGCACCACTTCCAGATTTTCAATGGAAAAAATGTTAAAGAGAAGCAAGAGAGTGAACGTGGAGTGGTTATGGCTATATATATATATATATATATCTATATCTCCAAATCTCACACTTCAGCACTCCTCCTGACCTCCAGGTCAGGCCCTCCTGACCTCCTCCTTTCCTCTCAGGAAGAATTTCTCCATGGAAAGGGTGGTGAGCCCTTGGCAGGGGCTGCCCAGGGAGGTTTGGAGTCCACACCCCTGGAGGTGCCCAAGGAAGGCCTGGATGTGGCACTCAGTGCTCTGGGCTGGGGACAAGGTGGGGATGAGGCACAGGATGGATTCATGGACTGGGAGGGCTTTTCCAACCTAAAGGATTGTGTGATTCCAGTGCTGAGTGGTCAGGAGGATGGACAGACAGCCAGTGGCTCAGTGCCCTTCTAAACCACTCAGGACTGGGGTTGGGATACTGGGATGAGCGACAAACCCAGAGCCCAAGGAGTTAAACCCCAGACCTCTCCGGGAGCATTTCTCTGCTCTGAAACTGTATCCGTTTAACTCAATTAGGGAGGTCCGGATTTAGGATCACTTGCTCACTTTGGGTCTGAAACACAACCAGGCTCCTCCTGTCCTGCTCCTGCAGAGCCCAGATGTGTCTCTGACTTACTGCCTTTGACACAGTTATCCTGCTCTGCAGCTTTGTTATGTAAAATACCTCTCGGTGTTCCTTGATCCCTTGACTCTTTGCTAGAGGCAACAGTTCCACCTTAATCCATGACAGGCTGAAGGGTTGCCCAAGGACTGTTTATGGAAGTGTGGGACCACTACAAAATGAAAGAATAATTTTACAGAAGGAAGGAATTCTTTGCTCCTCTGCTCTCAATTATCAACATCTTTCCAACCCTGATGGTGAAGTTCCTTCCTAAGGGGGGAAGTTGCCATGAAGACACTTAATGGCAACAATCTTTCAACACCTTATTTGTATTTTTACATACAAAAAGCGTTTCCATGGACCAGAGAACCTCAACGAGCTTTTCAAGAACATCCTGCACCAGAGGGGCAATTTCAGAGAATTTCTTCCTGATTTTCCTCCACTTTGCTCCGAGAAATTGATTTTAGTGGCAGGCCTCTAGTTGATTGAGATTGGGTATTAGGGAAGAATTCCTTCATGGAAAGGGCTGCCTGGGGAGCCCCCACCCCTGGAGGGATTTAAAAGCCATGTGGATGTGGCATTTGGGGACATGGGGCAGTGGTGGCCTTGGCAGTGCTGGGGGAACGGTTGGACTTAGAGGGTTTTTCCCACCTTGATCCCTCCAGCACCCAGGAGGAATAGTGACATCCCACCACCAGCCCAGAGCTCCACATGTGCCGCTCGAAAAGCGCTTCAGGATCCATCCAGAGGACAAGAGAGCTGTGCAAAAGCAGCACATTGTTCCCTCCCAACACGCCTGGGTTTCCTCAGCCGGCGCGCGAGCAGCGCTCGCTCCGATGAGCTCATTCCATCAATAAAGTCAAACAGCACGTTAAAAACCTCTGCATCCATTAACGGTCCGAGAGTTCCACTAACCAGCTCCATCCCACTCATTAAAAGCGCTTTTATGGCAGATGGAAAGCTGAAGTCCAGCAGAAGTGCTCTGCTCCAGCGGTTGCTCCAAGCCCCAATGCTGGAAGGAGCCCCACACCGCGCGCTCCGGGGGGACGTCACGCTCTGCCCTCCATCTGCCTCCTCCACGGGGAGAGCGGGTTGGAAGGGGCTCGTTCCAATCACAACCTGTGGATTCATCCAAATGTTAAATCAGCCAGCTCTGAGCACCTTTCCCAGGAGCCCTGCTGCAATCCAGGAGGCTTGGACACCGTTCATTTGTGGGACACCTTCCACTAGGACCAGGTTGCTCCAAGCCCCATCCAGCCTGGCCTTGAACACTTCCAGGGATGGGGCAGGATAAGGCAAATCAGCAGCAAAGAAGCTGAAAGCACTAATTTGACTCTAAAAAATGACAGAATTTCTTTTTCTTCTTGATAACACAATTTTAAGGTCTTTCCAAAGTGCAACAGCAGAGGAGTTTTGGATAAATTCAGCCTGTTTTGGTTAACAGTTGGTTCATTATAGCAAAAGCAACTTTGTTACTGAAAAGTGAAGAATGCACCCATAAAAATTTTTTCCACAGCTTCCTTTCAAACCAGTTTCACATTTGAGCTGGACACCCAAAACTCAGTATTACAGTTTAAAAAACTAATCCTAAATACAAGCCAGCACTTTGGACAGCACTGGCAGCACTGGGCAGCTCTTGCCTATCAAGTTGTTCTGGGAGTGTTTCACTGCAGGTTTTTATTTTCCTCTCTGCTGAGCTCTGCTCCACGCTCGGATATTAAGACATCATAAGGAAAATTCCAACAGGGCAATTAATCATTAACTGTCACGGTTTTCCATAAGGTGCAAATTTAAGGTTATAAAACTGTCAAAAGGCTGAACAGTGACACGGGTTGTGCCGTTGGCTGGATGTGCCTCTGGAAGGGGGTGCACACCATGCCTGGGGTGCTGTGGGATGCGGCGCCTCGGGAGCAGCCACGGCACATCCAGCAGAGACCGTCCCGTGGGAAACCACGTGGTGCCAACAGGGGCTGCTGGGCTGTTCCTGCAACCCCCTCCGGGGTGGTTGTTATTTGTAGTAATAAAATCATGGAATAGTTTAGCTTGGAAAAGATCTCTAAGACGAACAAGTGCAGCCTTTCCCCCAGCACTGCCAAGGCCAGCACTAACTCCTGTCCCCAAGTGCCACATCCACACGGATTTTAAATCCCTCCAGGGATGGGGACTCCACCACTGCCCTGGGCAGCTGTGCCAGGGCTGGACAGCCCTTTCCATAAAGAAATTCTTCCCTAATATCCAATTGTGTGCAAACAAAAAACCGAAGCAGAAGATCACTCACTCAAGAGATGTCCAGTTAATTCTACACAGGAGCAAGGATGGGGAATGTCACAGCAGACACTCCCAGCACTTTGGTCTTTCCCAAAAGGTTTCAGGCATGCAGGTTTAAGAGGATGGAGACCATCCTACAGCTCCACAGGCCCTTTCCCACCAGCTTCAGCAGGACCCAGAATCCCACAAACCAGATGGTCCTTTGACTCCTGAGTTGGTCAAACCACAAACACCGTTTCATTTGCCATTTGTGCTGCAGAGCCAGGATTATCTCCTGATGTCAACACCCAGGAAAAGAAGGATTCAGCAAAAGCATTTTCCAGCCCAGTAGAAACAATCCTCATTTGAGGCCTCTCCTGGTTTCATTGCAGCCTGGAAGGGGCTGTCAGTGGGCATCGATCAGTAACTCACTCCTAAATTACACAGCAAAGCACAGAACTCCCCTGGAATAAATGCAGGATGATTATGGGATGATCAATAATAGAACAGTATCAAGACTAAAAAGTAAAAGCCTTTCTTCCAGAGTATCCTTCTCTCTACTAATTAGGACATTTCTTCACTGAGAGACGTGTGGGTTCAAAACTCCCTCTGCGAGAAATGATGTGAATTAAACCCTGCTCTCAAATCCTGGATCAGCCTGAAGTTCACATGGAACTGTTTATAACCCTTGACTGAAGGAATGCTGAAATACTTCTGGTGAAAATACTTCCATTCCCTTTCCCCATCCAGTCACTGCTCCTTTGAAATTCACTTTTCCTACAATATTTAGACATATCTAACAATTGCCAAAACAAGAGGAAACCCCATTTTTCTGGGGAAGAAGAGGAGGAGAACACATCAGGAAAAATCTATTCTGATAGCACACATTTTCCCTGGTCTGTCGAGGTCTTGGTAAAATTTGGCTTAAATTGGTATTAAAGAGAGAGGATGGGGAAAACAAGGTTCTTTGGAATGAACACAGATGGGAAGGCTGAGCACCTCCAACCTCAGACAGCCCTGGCACAGGCAAATGGGATCTGAGCCCAAATTCCTTTCCAAACAAGTCAAATCCAAGGTCTTGGTTCGACCAGTCGTGGAGACATCTGCAAAAGCTGGATTGGGAGCGTGCTCCCCGAATCCACTGGAATTCCAAGCCCAGCACAGATTCAAATCTTTGCCTTTTCAAGCTAAAAGGAAAGGACGCGACCAAATCCGCAGGCACAGGGAAAACTCAAGGAAAAAGTGAGGGATGTCACATCTGATCAGCCTGACACCAGGGTGGAAAACACTGGTGGCTTCTCTGCTTCAGATCTCTCTGCAGCTCCTCCCCTTGCCTCGCTCAAATCCATAATTTTGGTAACTTTAAGCTCTCGGCAACATCTAAAATGTTTAACTTGGGTTGGCGACTCGGTGGCACTGAAAGCCAAGGCTGGGTGCATTTCAAGCTCCAGGAGGACCTGGGTTTTTCCACCAAACCAACCTCTTGCAGCACATTCAGGGCAAACACAGGGACCTGATCCCTGAGCCACCATCCGGGGGCTTCCACAGCTCGGGAGAAATGGGAAACAGTTGTGGCGGGAAAACACACCGAGGAAAACTCACCCGGTGCCTCAGTCGGGGCTGGGTACATTTGATTTCAATAAAGCAAAGCTGCAAAAGCCTCAGGGAGAAAAAAAATGAAGTACTGGATGTAAAAATTTTATAGAAATGCTACATTTAATAAAAAAAAAAAAAAAAAAGAAAAAAAAAAAGAGGAGAAATGTGAGGGAAGTGCAGAACAGTTCCTGTGCCTCGGCAGCACCGAGCTGGTGCCTCTCTGCAGCATCTCCCCAAATCCTGCCCTCCACTGCTGGAAAAGGGGCCAAAACTGTGAGAAACATGCCACAGAATCACAGTATATTGTGATGGGGAGGGACCCACCTGGATCATCGAAGTCCTTGGTGAGGCTCTGGCACAGGTTGGGCAGAGAAGCTGTGGCTGCCCCATCCCTGGGAGTGTCCAGGGCCAGGTTGGAGCAACCTGGGCTGGTGGGAGGTGTCCCTGCCCATGGCAGGGGGTGGAACTGGGTGGTCTTCAAGGTCTCTTCCAAGCCAAAACATTCCAGGACTCCACGGTTCCAAGTCCAACTCCTGGATGTAAGCAGCTCCCTGACATTTAAAATACAAAATGCCCAACCACTGGGCATCAAACCTTTGTTAAGTTTTCCAAGGTCAAAAGAGGAAAACGTGGGGAAAAGTGCCTTTTCCTTTTACCCCAGATGGCAGCTGAGCAATCCCTGAGCTGTCAGTGGTGGGGTCTAAATAAATAGCAAATGAAACGTACGTTGGGCAAAACCAGCTACACTTAAGAAAACACAAAATGTGTTAAAAATCACATTTTTATGCTGCCATCTGCAGCAGTTTCTTTTCAGCCTCGCTTGTAATTTAGGCTACAATAGCAGCAAGGTGTAAATCATGAAATGACAAAAAAAAGAAGAGATTTTTTCAGTTCTTTCCCTCCCTGAGCAGTTCCTTCCACGTGGGATGAAACGGTGCTGAGGGTGGCTGAGCCAGGGGAGGTCGTGTGGAACCCCGGGGGACTGGGAAGCTCAGTGCTCCAGCCTCGCTGGGGGGACTTTTATTTCATTTATATGCATTTATTTGCTTGTAGAAATCTGAAATAACCCCCCAATACAGGAACTGATTGAGTCTGTTAAGTATTTAAAAGAAGCCAAAGCCCTGCATTTCACTTTGCAGAGGAGGACAAGGCGCTCCAAAGGGATAGAGGGAATATAAGAACCTTGGAGCCATTTATCTGACAGGCTGCTGCCTGCACACATGGTAAATCAGGGTTTCAAAGCTGCCTGAGCAGCCCCTCTCCTGCTGGGAGCTCTGAAGGGCTCAGCCACCAAGGGGTGAGTGCAGTGGGTATTTCCTGGTAGTCCCATCCTCCTTTTCCCAGCCCAAATTTGGCCTGTGTCCGATGGGATCACATGAGTTGTGGATCCCAGAGGAGGCTGCAGAGGAAGCAGAAAATGCCACCCACTTTCAGGGTCACAGCTGTGAGGAGATCCCTGCTCATGCTGCTGCACTGATCGCTTACATATGAGGTGGACCTTGGAAGAGGGATGAAAACACACGGAGAGCTGAATATTCCAGAGCTGTCACCACAGCCCTGCTGCACAGCCAAATCCCAGGGGAGCTGTGCTGTTATCAGGAAGAGATGCTCTCTTGGAAAAAGGAAAAAAAGCTGCACAGGGCTTGAGGTTTTCCAGCTCCAAAGAATCTGCAGCAGAGGATGAAGCACAGCTGCCTGTCCATGAGGAAGTTCCTCCTCTCCACAGTGACTCATCCAAGAAAACCCAAGGGCAGCCACGGGGCTCTTTTGAAAAGGATCCTCATTATTCACTCCCAAATTGGGTTTGTCAACAGAGGGAAAGGGCAAAACTTCAGGACTGCCTCATTCTGTGATTCCAAGAGCCTCATCCAGCACAGGGGTGATGAGCTGCTCTGAGCCAGGTGACAGCAGCGACGTGGGGACACAGAGGGGACGAGACACAATGAGACACAAGGGGCAACAGGCACTGCCTGGAAGAGCACTGGAAAGGGATTGAGAGGAAGGAGCAGGATCTGAATGATCCCAGGCTGCTGCACTTCAGCACACAGCTGGGAAAAGATGCAGAGAGCTGGGAAAACAGGGATGATGATGCAGGGAGTTGGGAAAAGATGGGGAGAACTGGGGATAAAAATGCAGAGAGCTGGGAAAAGATGTAGAAGACTGGGAAAAATGCAAAGAGCTGGGGGAAAAAAATTGCTGGGAAAACAAGTTGGGAAAAATGCAGGGAGCTGGGGGGAAAATGCAGAGAGCTGAGAAAAAATGCAGAGAACTGGGGGAAAAAAATGCAGGGAGCTGGGAAAAAGTGCAGAAATCTTTGCTCTTCCAGTTTTTCTGCATCATCAGAGCTTTGGCAATGCGGCTGCACGTGCACAGCCAGGGCCAGGGCAGCTGGAGGGGTGGGAGCAGCTGCTCAGGTGTGCTGGATGGTTCTGCCAGGAGACAATCTGCTCTGCAGCCCTGGAAGGTCCTGCCTTGGGTGGGCATCCACACCCCGGACCTTCAGCCTTCGGACTTGAACATTGTAATGGAGAGTTCATGTTTGGCTTTGCAGCTTAATTTCTTGTGACAGTGAGAAGGAACCCTGAAGGTTTCTGTAAACCAAAGTGTTTACAAGGCAGTGCCAAAGCCAGAGCTGGGTCCAATGTGGGCTGTGAGCAGCAGCCCCAGAGCTCCAGAATTACCCTCCGGAGCACAGGACGCGCCACAAGGAATTAACCTCCCAACACACAACTTGAGCCCTGAAATCTCTGCGTGACAGAGACATGAGCAGCCCAGCCAGGGCTGGGGGAAGTGAAACGAAGCAGCAAATTACAGCTCTGCCCAGGATTTTCCACCCGGGATCCCACTGAGGTATTTCCCAGCACTCCCTCCCCGGCACTTGTGGTCGGAGCTGCTCCTTTCTGGCGTCTTGTGGTGGCCCTGCTGCTGCTGCTCGGGGGTCCCCTGGGCCACATCAGGGCAGTGCCACCACAAAACACACGAGTGGTGCCAGCCCAACATGCCAAAGGGTATTGGGATGGACCCAGCGAGCTCCAAAGGGCCCTCTGGAACCTGCCCAGAGGTGCCTCGTGGGTGAGCCTGGTCCTGCAGACCCTCAGACCTCAACCACTGTTCCCAACTTACTGATGCTCTAAATAAAAGCACAGAGTTATTTTGGCTGTCAGGGCCAAAAATACTGCAAGGGAGGAGAAGCACCAGAACCACCAAGAACATCCCTGAAGCATCTCCCAGGCAGGACCCTCCACCAGAGACGTCCAAGGGCACCAACATCCCAGGGAAACCAGCACAAGGACTCTTATCACAGCAGTGGATGCATGTGGAGTGTTTCACTTGGCACCCCTGGAGCTCTCATAATCTTTTCCTTTATGATTAATATTGAACAAGTCATATTCCTTATGGAATTTCCTAACTGTGTCTGTTTATATTTTTTTCTACATCAGAGTTAATATTTCGAGATCGCCTCTCTCTTTTTTTCTCTTTCATTTCACATTCATCTGTTTTTCCTCATTTTATAAACCAGGTTTCTTGTTTAGTAGTCATGACAACATCTGCCTGCGGTGGTTGCACCACAGCCTGGGGCTTTTTATTTGCTTTTCTCTCTCCCCCCACCCCAAAGCTGCCTTAGAAAAAAACATCCTTTAAATAAATAAAAGCATAAAATGAAAGGGGCAAGTTTGGTACCGACTCCTCCTTCCCCTCCAACGAGCCACTTCAACAAGACTTCCCAGCATGGTGGGTGAGGACTCATTTGGCTTTAATCCTGCAAAGTCTTATCCACTTAGTGAACTTCAGTGGGAATACTCGGAGCACACCAAGTGAAACACATATGTAAGTCTTTAAAACCCTGAGGTCTGGGCCTGAAAGGCAGAAAAGCAAAAAGCTGGAGCTGCACTTTCCTTCTGGGCCTTGATCCTGTGCACAACAGCTCACGGGGGTTGGGGTGGGATGGGGGGGAGATGGAGATGTGCTGCTCGCCAGCTGAGGGTGGAGTGACTTCCATTGCTCCTGATGGACCATCAGGATGTGGCATCTCTCCCTTGCTCTGCATTCCCAGCAAAACCCAGTGGCTGGAGGCAGCAGGACCCACCCTTCCACTCTTACTTCAGTTAGAAGGACGTGGTGATCAAGCCCTGCCAGGGCAACCTGGAGATCAGGAATTTCAAAGCAAAGGAGCATCACACCACCCATCACATGACTATGACTGAGGGAATATTAAGGAATAGCTGTTTTCCCCCCTAACTTAACATTATATTTCAGTCTTTTAGGATGTTGGTCACCAGTAGCTCAGAGGGAATTTAGGCTTTTATGGGAGACTTCTCCCCTGAGCACAGTAAATGGCGCTGGGTTATGGATCTACGTTTACCCATGGAAAGACACAGCTCCAATTCCATGGTGTGTTTTACACAGGGAACATAAAACACCAATTACAGGATGGCCAGGCACACTGAGAGCAACTCTGAATCCAGGGGAGGCAACAAGGATGGGAAAAGGCCGGGAACTGAACAAAGGCAGATGAACCTTTAATGCAGCAGAACCTCTGGGAGCCTGGAGACACTGTGTCCAGATGTTCAGAGGTCGATGTAACCTGACTCCAAGAAGGAAGAGGATGTATTCCTTAAAATTCCCTGTTGTGCTTTAATTTACTGCAGTCCTGCAGAGGAGCATGTGGTGATCACAGGTGGAGTTTCACATTGACCATAAACATGAAGTTGGGGGCAAAAGACTCAAATCGTTTCAGGTTTGGCTGCCAAGACAGTTGAGGTACAGATTTCCATGAAAACATCTCCCTTTCCCTGTGCTCCAATAAAACCAGAGGAAAACCCTCCAGCAGAGACTCTGCAGCACCAACAACCCCTTCACTGATGGAACCAGGACCTGAGACAGGCGACCACCTGAACTGGGGCTCTCCAGCTGATCCCTTCTTTGCTGGGTGGGGAAGGAGAAGGGAGAAGGAACAGAGGGTGGGTGGCAACGTTTTGAAGCTCCAGTTCTTATCTGTGCTCACATTTCTTCTAAATAACCCCAGGAAAATGATCCCTCTACATCTTTAGGACCTCCCTGTCTGCCCCTGAACACTCTGCGGGGAGGGAAGAACAATGCTGGCCCTGCAGTGCCTCCAGCACCATCCCATCTGCCCAGGAATCAGAGACAGAGCTGATTTGGCTGCAATGGGTTTCAGAGTGGCCCCCCCACCAGATCCTGACCCTTTTACCTTGGCTCTGCTCCCTCTGAGGTTTCTGGCCACGGCAACGATCCGTGTTTGATGAGCAGAACTGGCAGATTGGCTGTTGTTGCTCCAGAGGGATTTGCGTGGGGATTACAAGTGGTTTTCACTGGCTGGCTATGGAATAAATGACATTATTGATGCAATAAAAGCAATCCCTGCCTCTTTCCTGCTCCCCACTCCTGCCATTCCTGAACAAACAGTGCAATCTGATTTGGTTTTCCTGAGGAAAATGATAAATGTATGTTGACTGTGTCCTGAGGCTTCTACTGCTCCTGTATTTTGGCATCTCAGAGGAGCTGCCAGGTGCTCTGAGGTAGAGCATCATGTAGACACCTGGTCTAGTGGAAGGTGGCCCTGCCCATGGCAGGGAGTTGGAACTGGCTGAGCTTTAAGGTCCCTTCCAACCCAAACCATTCCATGATTCCATGTAATACCTGTCCCTCTCCGCTTCTTCACTCACAAGCTGCAAGAAATCAATCCCTGTGCACTCCCAAACCTCACTGCCATGCCACATAAGCCACAGCCTGGGACTGAACACTCCCAAACTGCTCATTTCGTGAGCTTTTCTGCTGGATTTCCTCCCTGCTCCCACTGCAGCCCCTTGTATCCATGATTTGTGCAAGCAGGGAGTCCTGGGCTATCCCACTTTTCCCCCAGCACTACTTGAGTTCACTCATGGCATGTTTTCTAGAAGGGAACCAGCTTTTGGAGGGTTCAGATCCTTGGATCTTTCTCAGCTGAAGGAACCAGCTGCATGGCTCCCAGAAAGCCTCTGGGATTTCCCCTTTCATCCCTCCTCCCATCAGCACAAGGCACGAGCAGTGCCGATGTGATGAGTCGGGAACATTGTTTCAGGACTCCCTTTCTCAGCCCCTGCAAAACTGGCACCAATCTGAGGTTTCTCACTCCTTGCAAGTTTTTCTAATTAGAGCAGGGTGTAAATTTAAAGTGCCACTTCTCTTCCTGAACAGCTCCACATGTGGACACCAAGCCCGGCCCCAACCTGTGCTGTTCCTTTTTAGCTTAAGCCGTCTCCAAAGGGGGTTTCACACGTGTGAAAGGAGCAGTTAATCAGGAACATGGAGGGCCAGGCCCTCACTGTGCTCCTGGCACAGCTGAAATTAAAACTCAGGAGTCCCTCGGAGGGAAGCAGGAGAGGTGAGACCTCGTGCTGCAAACACCCTCCTGGATCGAGAGATTTTAGGGCCTGAGGCTCAGCTGAGCAGCAAGAAAAATCCACACCCTCTGCACAGTGCCAATATGGAATCATAAAATCCTGGAATGGTTTGGGTTGGAAGGGACCTTAAGGATCATCTTATTCCACCTCCTGCCACGGGCAGGGACACCTTCCCCTAGACCAGGCTGCTCCTGGCTTTGAACTCCTCCAAGGATGGGGAGCCCATAACTTTTTGGCAATGTTGGAACGTTGCAAACATCCCCCCCCAAATTGGAAAGGTGAGGCCTGGGGTTTGCAAACAATTCTGCAGGCAAGGACCACCACCAGCCACGGCCCAGCGTGTCCACCCCACATGTGGGTGGGAGCCCACCCGGGCACCGCTGCCCATCCCAGCAAACACATCCCAGCTGCTCCAGGAGCATCCTGCCCTAATCAGCAACTTCTCTGAGTCACCAGCTCCCCAAAGCCCCAGTTTTCATAGGAAGATGAAAGCAGAGTGACACAGGTTTCCTGCAATTTCTGGCTGTTTCATCACCAAAGAGATAAAGCCTCTGGTGGAGCCTGGGGGATGGGATGGTCCAGCTGTGTAAACTGCGTGTGGGCTAAAGCATCCCGGGGCAG
Organism: Pachyramphus minor; assembly: GCA_013397135.1. NCBI lineage: Eukaryota > Metazoa > Chordata > Aves > Passeriformes > Tyrannidae > Pachyramphus > Pachyramphus minor. The sequence goes on from VYXB01007864.1 coordinate 530,268, forward strand.
CATCCTCATCCCAACACTTCCAAAGCAAAATAAAACCTCTCTGGAGGCAGCAGCATCACACAGAAACACTAAACCAGCAACTTGGCCCAGAACAAGCAAATGAGTTATTTTCATCAAAGCAGGAAAATATAAAATCCGTCTTCACCTCTATCACCAAACAGCCCCGACAGGAAGTTCCATGGCTTTGTCTTTACTCTGGAATTACAGGGGGTTCATTTTAATGGATTTAATTAAAGCTGTCCAATATTTGTGTGAGGAATAGCAGGAAAATTTGCACCTCTGAACTGTGGGAAGTTTTACAGATGTACATCCAGCTGACACGGGCTGTGCTTAAATCCAACAATCCACATGAATAAAACACACACTCATTGCACTTGAGAGAACATCACTTACTGGAACGTGTAAATTCATTAAATACCACTTCCTGAAGTATGCAAATCAAGTAAAAAACCTTAAGCTGAGCACCTGGGAGGACAGAAGGGGTCACCTGTGTGGGAAGGCCCTGGTACAGGTTGCCCAGAGAAGCTGTGGCTGCCCCATCCCTGGAAGTGTCCAAGGCCAGGTTGGACAGGGTTTGGAGCAACCTGGGCTGGTGGAAGGGTTCCCTGTCCATGGCAGGAGTGGGACTGGATGGGCTTTAATGCCCCTTCCAACCCAAACTATTCCAGGCAAACCACCCCAGGAACCCAAGCACAAATCAACTGCTCCAACAGCCAGTGACAGCAGAGGAAAGACGATGAGGCAGGAATGGGAAGAAGCCTCCTTTCATCCCAGGAGATCTCACTGTAGCAGGAACTGCAACAAAATCCTCCCCTTGCCCCAGGAACACCACACCAAAGGCATCAGCCCACTCCAGTACTTTTCATCCCCAAAATGGGCACATTCTGTCTTCACACGTTCATATCTGACACCAATAAACGATTCTCTTCATAATACATGTATTAAAAATTCCCTTTAAACGAAGTTCATAATCTGCCATCTGTTTCAAGTTAGGCTGAGCTGATTTTGCCTTTTTTTTTTTTTTTTTTTTTTTGAAATGGAATAGAAAACATTATCTAAAGGTCCTGTAATCTAGCTGGTGGGAGGAGAGAAACCAAATTCCAAATACCACCACCACTGTCACCCTGCTGAACAGCAAAGCCTAGGGGAGAGCCAAGGGCTGGGAAGGTGCCATGGCATCAGTTCAGATCAGGACCAAGGGAGAGAAAACATGATTAAACTTGCAAGAACTTCACCATCCCTTCAAACCATTGCACTGAAAGTGGATCAATTCACAGTCTGAAGGGTTCTGACAGGGATTAGTGGGCGAGGCCCTCGGTTTGGGCAACGTCAATGAGTGGCAGTGGTTTTAGTGAGGTTTAGTAGCTACACCTGAACATCAATGACACTGGAAATA